>VOPJ01009414.1:0-32501 GCA_014673585.1 Semibalanus balanoides
CCGACGTTTTTCGGTCGGTTGCCGCTGAAACATGACCCAGTCAGCGGGGAACGACGGTGGCCGCCGAATAACAGCGGGGTGGTCCGCCGAGCCGGCCGAGTCACCGCCGCCGCTGGGAGGCGAGGAGACACAGAAGAGTGGCCGAGCCGGCCGGGTCAGTGACGTCGCTGGGAGGTGAGGAGACCTAGTAGAGCGACGTGGGAGGTGGGGGGACCTTAAGGGACCTGAGAGACCGCCCACGGAGTCGGGAGCTGGCGAGCTGGCGAGGAGGGCCGTAATGCAGCGCTTTGCCTTGGCTGAAATACACCGAAATCCGAATATACTTTGCACTCTCCTCGGATCTTCTCCGAGGTCAGCAGCTTACTTCGACCAGATTATTTCAACGTACACCATATATCATACGATCCCAAGCAACATAGCAAAAGTGACATAGCTCGTCTTCTCTTACATTTACCCGAGGAAAGCCCTGAACGGCGTACCCGTGACATAAGCGGCGCAACGACGGCGATTTTGCCGCACCAAGCCGGCGCTTCCGTAGCCGATTTTCAGAGCAGCAAACCCACTAAATCCCGTTCCCGGAATCGAGAAAGGTTTTGTGGAGATTCGCGGATGAAAGCACCGCAAGATATTCGCTCCGCGGACTTGATTTAGTCAATTTGCCTCTTTAAAGCACCGGAGGAGTGAGTGGGATACTCATAAGCGGGAGTGGTCACACGACTTTTGATAAGAGCTTCCGCCCCTCCTCCGATTTCAATCCCCGCTGCTTTCATATAATCGATCTTAATTCTTTGTGTGGCATTCTGATTATTTCTGGTTATCATTGATCAGATTACGTCAATGCTGCAACTGAAGTCGAAGCCATTTCAAGACACAAAAGACCCGACGTCAACGCACATTAGCATTCACCGGCGGTGTACAGTAATGAAGTAAAAATGACCCTTAAATGCAGCAAAAGCAGGCCTGTCATCCAACAAAAAGGTTAACCGGCCATCAAATGATGAAACCGCCGTTATCTGATTTACGACCTCACATAACCCACATCTCGGGCAGCATGGGGACGGCCGTCACAGCAGCCACGGTGCAGATGATTGGCGGCCTTTGGCGGTCAGGCGGTCCGGCACGCGCACGCCGCCCTCGGGGTTCATAACATTCTGTTATTCGTTTGCGATCATCGCGTTTTCGAAGTTTGCGGGTCCGCCGGCTGGCCTGGAACTCGGTCTGCAGTGTCGCACGCACCGAGGCGGACCGTGGAGAGCCGTGGGTAAGCCGGGGGTTAGCATGGGGCGGGTTCTGTCTTCTCTCAGCACCGTCACAAGGCCACAGTCATGCACGGCGCTGCTAACGCCGATCATGCGACGGCGCCCGACTCTGGAACGTCTCATAGAAGCTCCTCGTCCTGCGTGACGGTCGCTGTGGAGCGTGGCGAACTGACTGCCGTAGCAGTGTGCTGTGTGACACTGTAACGGTCGCTGCGGAATGTGACAGCCTCCGCAGATGACACGCCAGTCCGCTCCACCACGCCTGCCCGGACGCCTGTCCCGACGCCATATTGCAGTCGACGGACCGTTACCCGGTCAGAGGTAAACCGGCCGTCCAAGAACCACACTTTCCCGGCCGGCCGGAGTTCCAGAAGGTCTCTGGCGCCGCTCGGCCGCGGCCGGACGCCGTCGAGTCCGCAGAGTCCGCAGAGTCCGTCCGTCTTTTGACCGAACTATCGATCCCGCCGGAGAGGTTGGGCCGGCCGGCCGACCAGCAGCCATTAGCAAAAACTTGATCGAGTTCGAAAATGTCGACGTGGCACCGGGTCCGTTGGGGCAGAGTGGCGCCAGAGACGGCGGCAGCCAGGAAAAAGGCAGCAGCAGCGTCAACACAGGCCTCACTTGGTGTGCGAGCGACTGCGAGCGCTAGGGGAGGTCAAAAGACGCGAGATTCATCGAGTGCAAAGTCCGCTGACACACACCTATTCCCCGAGTCTTGGCTAGTGAGGCGTGAAGTATGATCGGTCAGGCATTGCGCCCGGCGGATCCATCAGCGTCACATTCCAGTTCTCAGAACGTCCGAATGGGCAGCTGTCACGCCTGTGCCGTCCCGATCTGCCCCGCCCCCTCCCTCCCCACCCCCGTCCTACAGAGGCCAAGACGGCTCGCAAAGTTGGTCCAATATGGCGCCGCGACTTATCTGGGACCTCAGTCAGACGGCAGTCGCTCTCTTAAACGACCCTCATTGAGGTCGACTTCAAAGTTGGAAATAAACTGCTCTTATGCTGACTGCTCATCTTCTAATCAGGCATTTCAGGCCTCCAGGCCTCTTTCATTCGAGCGACAACTCGTTTACGGTGATAAAAAGGCAAGTGTCACCGCCACGCCGAGTTAGAGGAATTTTAAGCGAAGCACTCTCTTTTACCCGGAGCGGGCGGAAAGCGGCCCGTGTGACCGGTTTAGAGACAATAAGAGGTAGTCAGCAGGAAATCAACTGTCCGGAAACTAGGTGATCAAACTAGCGCAGTCGCCCCCATTATACGTCAGCCGAGCTTAAAACCAGCGGAACAATACTGACCAACCTAGTTATCAACAGAGCTAGCCGCTGGACCGGCCAGTCGAGCCATGCGGCGGATCACACGAGCTCACTGTAAAAGAATGTGTGATATTCATGACAGCGATCGTTTTGTCGCGCTCGCCTGATCACATCGCGGGACAGCTGATCTCCCGATATGGTTCCGTAGTGTAATCCGTGGTGCATATCGCCCGTGGTGTAATCTTCCCATCGTTTGTCGGCCTGCCACAGTCCCCGGCGACCATCTCTCTATCATCTTAATCCCCCACGCCGACCGACCGGCCGGCCGGCCGACCAACTCAAACACAACACGAACACGGCCGAACAAGCTCGCGGGGAGCTCCGACTAACCAGCCCAGTCAGCGCATCCGAGCAACGAAGCCAGAGGACCGCCACCAACCAATCCAGCCACTTTCCGACCCCTCCCGACCCACAGCCGCGGCCGCTCCCTCCCTCCCCGCCCACCGCTCGTAATCATGGCGGGCACTCCATACGGCAGTGTGTCTTCGAGAAAGGCACGCTGCCCAATGCAATGGCCATAGGACCAACGCGCGAGCGCTCCGGCGGCCGCCCCGCGATCGAATCCGACCGGCGCCGCTACGGTCGCGAACGGACGCAGCCCGTGGCCAAAGCGCCGGCAGCTCCAACCAGTGAAGCGCTCGCTACGTCGGCGTTCGGCGACAGTGACCGGGGGTTCATCTCTTGGGCGGCGGTGGCGCGGTGGAGGCGGTGGTGGCGCGGTGGTGGCGGTGCGTGGTGGCGGTGCGGGCGGTGGCGGTGGGGTGGCGGCGGGGGCGGTGGTGGCGGTGGCGCGGTGGCGGTGGCGGTGGCGGTGGCGGTGGGGGCGTGGCGGTGGGCGGTGGCGGTGCGCGGTGGCGGTGGCGGCGGTGGTGGCGGCGGTGGCGGTGGTGGCGGGTGGTGGGCGGTGGTGGTGGCGTGCGGCGGTGGTGGCGGTGGTGGCGGGCGGCAGCCGTTGCAGTCCTCCCGTCGCCGGAAACACAACGAGATTGGGCCCCGTGGCGGCGGCTCAACGCGAGCCATTGTCGCATTCTGGACGCGCGGGGCCCCGCCGACGGAACCCTCTGTCCCCCGCCGCCGCCGGCCGCGCGGCGGGCCACGCCCGTCCCGCCGCCCGTCGTCCCAGCTATTTCGAGGACCGCCCAGATAGTGGCCGCCAGACGGGCGAAATTCAATATCTCGTCATCAAGCCGGGCGGAGCGTGCATGTCAACACCCCTGCAGGGGTTACGGTAGGGTGACGATGGGGAGATGGGATACAGACGCGGCTCCCGCCGACCGCCGCCGACGGCCGACGTCAGCGCGCTCGACACCGCCCAGCGTGGCGTGCCGTTCGGTCGCTTGTATACCGCAACAGCAATGTCCATCACCTTGCGGAGGCAGACGGGCCGAGCGAAGCGGCCAGACAACCGTCCCGGACCGTCGGGGATCCGTGACGTCACGGTGACGTCAACAAAGGAGTCGCTGTGTTTCGGTGGTCGGACAGGGCGAGACCTTGGGACGGAGCCAGAGAGGTGGGCCACGCGCGGGCCGGCGGCCGGCGAAGTGCTCGGCGCCGGACCGCTGATTTTTACGACGCACGACACCGCCAGTCATTACAGACGTCCAGGTGGTGCGATTACCGCCGACACAAAAACGGCGCAGGGGATCCGAGCCGTGGCGCGGACAGGCGAGCCGCGCGACACCAGAAACACAGAACAAAGAGAGCAGGGTACTCACCGTGGAGACGCACTTCTTCCCAGGAGAGATGAACTCCAACCCGCGGTCGGCGTTGCCACTGTAACACTCCATTATGTTCTGCGTAAACTTGCGGCGGATATCCTTGAGCGAGTACACACACAGCGCCGACTTGCGCGTCGGCTTGTTGGAGTTCTCGCCGTCACGCTTCTCGCTGGCGGCGAACACGGCGTAGAGCACGTCGCCCTCGGCGCGGATCCTGAGCCTGCTGGCGAGGTTGGAGCCGGCTGGCGCCACGTCCGCAGCCTGCGCCAGGTTGTACAAGGTGCCCTCCGAGTCGATGCAGTCGATCGGGATCTCCGTGTACGAGTAGAAGTGCGGGTCGTCCTGGCAGACGCGGACCAGTTTCGAGATGTACGGGCTCATCTCGTTGCTGCGTCGCATCTGCGTGGTGAGGAAGTAGCTGAAGCCCTCCGAGCCGAAGCCGTACACGTAGTTGATGTAGTAGCGCTCGCGCGCCAGCGAGTTGATGGACATGCGGGTGCCGGTGGTGACGGCCAGTTCGGAGATGCTGAACATGCGCTGCGGGTCGAGCGAGCGACTGGCCACGGCCGGCACCTCGTTGCGGTACGGAGCCCGGGTTCCCCCAGTATACGTCACGCCAACGTACAGGACATGCGTCTGCGGCGGGTTGGGCGGGCCGGGCGCGATGAACGCCACCGTCGAGGCCGTCTCGTTGTTGGCCACCACCGCCTCCTCGGCCGCCTCGGACTCGACAGAGCTGATGTTGTGCAGGTTGCGCACCTGGCAGCGGCCCTGGAACAGCGAGCCGCACACGATCAGGGTGCCGTGGGTGCGGTCGATGACCAGCGCCTTGTTCACGTTGTCCGTCGGTCGCTTCACCACGTTTGCCGGGCACTCCTTGGCTGGAGAACACTCGGGGTCGTCGTCCTCGGGCCCGGTCTTCACGGAGATCACGAGGTCCAGGTCAGGACTGAGCTGGTAGAGCCGGTTCACGGCGCCGACGTACACCCGGCCCTTGTTCTCGTCCACCACCATGTGGTTGAAGCGCTCGGTGGCGAACTCGTCGCTGAACTCCTTGACGATGAAGTTGGCGGAGGAGGCCGGCAGCAGGGTGAGCAGGGTGAAGACCAGGGTGAGCAGGGTGAAGACCAGGGTCCATGGCGGCCGGATCATGGCGGCGGCTGCCAGTCTGCAACAGAGTGAGAGGGCCACGTCAGTCACGTCAGTCACACGCCAGTCACGTATCGTCGCCGTAACGACCGGGACTGAACGAGACACAAACGCAACAGTCATTCATCACCGTCAACAGTTCGCATGCCCGTCATAGAGAAAGCATATGCTAATGACAGAACAGGAATGGAAAATGGTTGTGTCCACACCCATAGTTTATCTATACAAAGGCCACTTTTTCGCATGGCCTGGGTTTTAAAGCAGACAAAAAGGAGACAAAGGGAACACGGTTAGTTTACTTAATATGGCAAACCGGAGTAAAAAGGAATATAGTGACGCAATTGACCAAAACTGATTGTTCACAAGAAACGGCAAAAACACGGGTTGCCACGGCAACTCCCAACAACAGCACACAGCTTAGCATTCCCCGATCCACAAAAAGGCAATCAACGTATTTGCAGGAATGCTTTACAAGCCTGTAAAACACCCTTACGAACACAGCAGCCCTATAAGCCTGTTGACACTGAGCATATTGTGAGTCACCAGCGGCGCCTGAGCCTGGTTTTCAGCTCGCCAACGACCTTCATTGACCGAGACAGGGCTCAAATCCTGACGGCCGATGTGTTTGCAAGGCACATAATTCGATGACGGGCCGATCGCTCTGCGGTGCCGGCGCGCGCGGTCGACCATGGCGGGCTCGATAACTCGCCTGGCGGAAGGTAAACAGCGCCCGATGCGTCCTGCGGCGCCCTGCACCGGGCCACAGCCGCGCGCACAAACACTGACGGTCTGCCTGACCTGGCCGCCGACCAGACCCGACCAGACCCGACCAGACCCGACCAGACCCGACCAGACCCGACAGTCAGCTGCCGCGCTGGTCACTCCCGATACACACTCCCAGTGCGGCTGTTCTGAGTTCTGCCCTGACCACTGAATATCACCGTCCAGCGTCTGATACCAGCGCCCGCCCGGTCAGACCGGCCGCCGGGACACGCGACACTCGTGTGACGGTCACGCTGCGTGCCAGCCCGCCGGGGTCGGGTGACCAGTGATGGTGACCCAGCTCGGTAGCCGACCGCACGTCCGCAGCTGCGATCACCGCGCCTCCGCGGCGGCACCGCAGATGGTGGAGCAGCCGGGCTGAGTAATCCAACCCACGCGACGCCACGGTGGTCAGTACTTAGCGCAGCCGGACCGGGGATTTATCGGGCCCGTGCGATGGTGGATCGAAGAATGGACGGTTTACTGGTGTGCACTCGAAGCACCCGAGGCACTCGAAGCACTCGAAGTCGTTGGTAGTCGCATTAAGTCAACACAAAACATTCCGCCTCTGTGCTTGGATAACAGGAATCGACAGCTCAGTACCTATATTCATCGATCCGCTTTGTACAGCATTCGTCACGGTCGCACCGAATCACGTTTGGTTGACACACCGTCCCAGCACATAGTACCATGGCGTCACGCGGTGTCCGTCTGCCCCCCCTCCCGGAAGATGACTGGGGGTCCACTTTGTAGTCCACGTACCACGTCCACAGTCGTGTCACCGCCCCCCGCCCCCCGAGTGAGCTGTATTGGCCGTGACAGTCGTGCAGCACGCTGTGACAGCTCAACACCCCTCCTACACAGGCGACAGTGATTCAGTCCCCCCCCCCGGGCCAATGAACGATGCACCACTCCACAGCGACAGGCCAAGGTCATGACGCACCAGACTGAGTCTATTTCCGTACTGGCCGATCACTGTCGGTCGTCTCGTGTCGGTCGCATGTCCCGGACAGACACCAACACTCAACAGGCCTCCGACCAGCCCTCTCAGCCCGTCCTACAGCCCGTCCTACAGCCCGTCCTACAGCCCGTCCTACAGCCCGTCCTACAGCCCTCTCAGCCCGTCCTACAGCCCACCGACAGCCCTCTCAGCCCGTCCTACAGCCCTCTCAGCCCGTCCCAGCCCCAGCCCGCCCTCAGTGCACGGCCGACTGCAGCCTGACCGCCCTGAACTCAGAACAGCCAGAGGTCGTACCGCGACGTGCCAGCTGATGAGACCCAGCGACGGGCGGCGGCGTGCGGCGGCAGACGCGGCGCGGACGCCACAAAAAGCGACGCAGCGCGCGGCAGACCGAGTTCACGCGCCTCCGAGGTCATTGTGAGGCCGAAGACGGTGCTCCACGCCGCGCTGCCGGGCGGGCCAGCACGGCGCGGGGCGTGCCGCGCCGTGCTGGCTCCGGCCGTGCTTCCGCCGCTGGCTGGCGTGGTGCCCGGCGGATCCACGTGTCATGCCATGGATGATGTGTTCTGAACCGCGGCCGGCCGCCGTTCCCAGCTTAGACCGTCCACACACCGGCCCAGCCGGCCTGGCTGGAGTGAGAGTCCACCCACCACAGGCACGTGAGCAGCGACCGTGGGCCCGTCAGACAGGTCCGGCGGGCAGCGGCGGCAGGCGTGATGCTTTTTAAAGACCGGGACAGGTAGCAACTGCAGCGTGTATCCTGTTTGAGGAAGATTCGAGGATGAGTCGTCCCCACTGCCCCGCAGGACAAACGCGCCAGATGTGGCGGGTGTATAGTTATAAAGATCCAAAATGCTCTTTGGGGCATAGGACACGTGATATCATCAACTCGAGCCTGATGTCAAACAATATGATCACATTCACGACGTGCTTCGTGATTTGCAATGGCTCGATGCTAAGAGTCGTGACAGGCATCACCGGCTGTGTATGGTACACACAGCCACCACCACGGGCAGACCAGAGTACATCGCCAGCACTATCGGCAACACTGCACAGAACCGGTACCCAGACGCGGGCTGTCGGCCACCGTGTGTTTTCCCCAACTGATACGCACGGAGGCAGGCCGCCGACGTTTATGTAACGGCGCGACTATGAGTCATAGTCGCGTCGTTACATAAACGTCGGCGGCCTGCCTCCGTCCTCCAAGTAACCCTGCTTAATATACGCACTTATATTCTGTGGTCCAGAATTTAACAATTCTTGAGTCCATAATAAATTGCACAAAGTTTGCGCCTCTACTGGGAAATGCAGCGGCATCATGGCCATGGCGTTAGCTGGAACCGAAGGCTGAGGTCGAATCGGGGTAACTCACTGAAGAGAGCAAAATAACGAACCAGAAAGCGGCCAGAATTCCCATGCTAAGTATATGACCGTCTCCGTTCGACATCAGCACGCGAACTTTAGGTTTCAACTGAGGAGATATCTAGCCTCAGAGATCAGTATGGTGATGCGTAGGCCGTGTTCTGTGTCGACTGTTGAAGGCTGCTGTTGAATCTCGCCCTGATTTTTACCTCTCTGACATGTGACAACGAAAACCCATGTTTTATGGATTTGTCGTGAATAAAGAATATTAATCTGAATTTGAATACGACGGAATGATCACCACGCAGGTGAGCCGGTGCGACAGAGTTTTAACTCTTAAAGCTGGTCCGATGTGCTGGCCTGTTGTGCTGGCCTGTTGTGCTGGCCTGCTGTGTTCCACTGCGGCTTGGTCTGCTGTGCTGGTCTGCTGTGCTGGCGCCTGTGCTGGTCTGCTGTGCTGGTCACGCTGCGCTTGGTCTGCTGTGCTGGTCCGCTGTGCTGGCCTGTTGCGCTGGTCCGCTGTGCTAGGATAGTCTGCAGTCTTCTGCGTTGGTCCGTTGTCCTGGCTTGCTTTTCTGTAGGTGCTGGCCTGCTGTGCTCGTCTCCTGACCTAGAGTGCTGGTCTGCTGTGCTGACCCGCAGTGCTGGTTCTTCGCTAGGTCGACACTGCAGTCAACTGACCAGTCCAGCAGCAGCGGCCTGCGTCGCCACATTCCAGCTTCCGGCCGGCGCCCGAAAGTTCGCCAGGAATGCCGGATCCGGTCTTGTCTACTCCTGCCGAGTGCGGCGCTCGGCCTGCCGGCGCTGCAGCTCACGCCGGCTCTGAGCGAGCATCCGACGACCGCCCGCTGGGCGCTGGACACCGCTGCTTGGAGATCGACCGACCGCCGGCCGGCGCCGGCCCATCCGCTGCTGGAGGCTTAGACGGGACTGGGGACGGGAAGCCGCCAGCCGTCAGCCCACAGGCACAGGCGCCACGGCACGCCGCCGCGTCACAGCACCACACCGCTGCCGGCAGCAGTACGCCGGCCACCGAGTCACACCGCCGCCGGCCCTGCTGGTGACAGATGGCCGCTCACCAGACCACGCACACCGCCGTCATCTGCTCTGTGGACACCCTGGGACAGTGTGGCGACCAGTGCCGGCACGCGGTGATGGGCGATGACGGGACGATGGAAGAGCGATGGCGGAGCGATGACGCCTGGAGGGATGACGCCTGGAGGGGTGACGGCTGGAGGATGACGCCTGGAGGGGTGACACAGCGAGTGGCAGAGCTGAATGGACTGTCCAATGTCGTGTAGAGGCAGGGAAAACTATCCAGCGCCGTGCAATCAGGCTCTGGTGTTCGCCCAGATCAGCCAGCAGCAGCCATGGGCCACCACCATCAGCTTGTGCTGCGGTCCTGATAATATGCATGAGCTATGACCGTGGCGACAAACCAGGAGGAGGGGGAGGGGTCAGGAGGAGCGGAGTTTCCAGTGCAGTAACCCACGGCGTCCGACCCAGCGCAGGAGCAGGGCAGGCGAGAGACTCAGAGACACGACCGCTGATGACACGGCCTGGCTCAGTTCTCAGGCGCGTGGGAACGCGGCCGCCGGCTCCAGTGCTGTGTCATTCAGCCATTCTTAGCGGCCTTGCAGCAGAGGACGGCGGCGAATATAGCCGGACGGAGACGAGGAGATAAAAACGGCGGAGATAAAGGGTGGTGGGAAAACGAGACGGCTGCGAACAACACACGAGAACAAACCCAAACAGGAAACTGGCCCGGATGAAAAACGGTCTTGAATGCAATGGAAACCGAAAGAAGATAAAGGAACGGAAATAAGCGAAAGGATGATGATAGGGGGAGGAAATACGAATACACGAGCAGAAATGGAACGGTAAAAAATGCAAACTTGAATAAATCACGTCAACGTTATCGCCACCACCAGAGGCGCCGACCTGGCGGGGACGGCGGCAACTCTCCGACAGTTGGTCGGTCCCGGAGCAGGTCCCGGAGCGGGCCCGGAGCGGGCCCGGACACCGCACGTCACTGTGCTGCAGCCGACCGACGCAAAGTTGCCACTTCTCGCGACCGGGGCGCCACAGAGCCGGCTGGCGACCGATGGTGACACCCCACAGGCGCCGGCGCCGGCGACGGCGGAGGCGGAGGCTCCCCAGGCGACGCAAACTGTCCGACGTCGCCAGCAGACGTTCAAGGGCGGGCCGATTAGGCACGTTCCGCTGCAAACAGGCGCCCGCGGGCCGGCGGCGCAGGCGGGGGCGGGGGCGGTGTGGCGCAACAGGTGGCGGGGGTGGCCCACGACCAACGAGAGTGAGACCCTGGGTCAGGTCAGGTCATGGAGTCGGCGAAGGCTAAGCTGACGAAAGGACAGTCCAGCGAGGCGGCCGGTGGCCGGAAGAATTGAGATGGGCGGCTCTGGCTGTGTAGCTGGTTCGGTTTCGGTTCACACTGCAGAATGCAGCTGTTTCAGTCCGCCAGCACTGCAGAATGTAACTGTTTCAGTCCGCCAGCACTGCAGAATGTAACTGTTTCAGTCCGCCAGCACTGCAGAATGTAGCTGTTTCAGTCCGCCAGCACTGCAGAATGTAACTGTTTCAGTCCGCCAGCACTGCAGAAGAGCCGTCAGCTTTTCAGTGCCGACCAGCCTGAGCGGAGCCACACGTGCCACACAGAGCGGCAGTGGGCGGATGACTGACTGACTGACTGACTGACTGACTGACTGACTGACTGATGACGGATGACTGACTGACCAGCCGATGATCGACAGATGACTGACGCAGACTCGCCCTTCTCATGTCGAGTCAGACCGAAGCAAAACCAGTGCGGCTGCATTTCACTTGTCATGCCCTCGTCGTACAATCGCACTCCGCACGCAATGAGCCCTCCCGAAGAAGCCCACTCTTGACATACATACAAAAACTATGCTGAATCAGCGCCGATACGGGACTGACATCACGGGCTTGAAAGGCGTTCTGTCATTTCTTAGCTCAGACGCTTCAGTGCTGCGGTGTTCCGGTGTTCCAGGGCGGTGTTCCTGGGCGGTCCTCCGGGGCGGTGTTCCGGTGTTCAATAACAGTGTTCCGGTGTTCCAGGGCGGTGTTCCTGGGCCGGTCCTCCGGGGCGGAGTTCCGGGTGTTCTACAATGGCCAGTGTTCCCGTTTCCGGGGCGGTTTCCGGGGCGCGGTGTTCCGGGGCGGTGTTCCGGGGCGGTGTTCCGGTGTCTATGGCAGTGTTCCCCGTGTTCCGGGGCGGTGCCGTATCCGGACCAGGCAGTATCGTCCGGCCCCCACAACCAAGGGACGGCTGCGGCGGAAGGTGGTGACGATGAGATAACGGCGGCGCCCAGGGACCGGCGCCGTCACCCGGGCCACTCACTATCGGCAGGCTCGGCGGATACGACTCTCACTATTCCGCGCCGCGTCAAGATACAAGGACGCCGCCGAGACATGATGACTCTGTAGTATGTGGTGAGCTGTGACGGTGAGATAATGTGACGCTGCGATAATGTGACGCTGACTGCTGAGATAATCTGACGTTGAGATAATGTAACGCTGTGACACTGCTAAGTCCCGGCTGGTCAGTAGATGTGAACAGGCTGTCCTCCGTGAACAGCTCCGGGACACGACTCACAATGGGAAGTGGGAGGAAGCGCTACAGTTCACACGAACTTATCAGGAAACCATCAGAAAAAGGAGAGATTATAAGGCGAGGCTGACGCATCTGAAGCGTCTCACACGCGGCCAACAAATACCTCTCCCCTCACGACTATCTCAACTAAGCCTGAAGACGCTCGCTATCGGAAAGCAGGTAACAAAGATTAGATATAACAGGCGACGGAGCGGCTGGCAGCTTAAGCACGCGTCACATCAGAAGTGGCTGATCGCAGCGACTTCTCGAGACTCCTCGTCGCCAACGGTGGATGATACCAATCCCAGTGATCCGCTACCAACCGAACAGCAACGCCTACCGCTTCCACTTTAAAGTGACGCACCGACCTTTCACCCTTTCCCACACACCCTTCTCCGCGTTCCAGGTAGGCACGGTACCTCGCTGGCTCAGTCTGTCAGGTGGCGTTACCTTTGCCTGGGTAGCTGGCCTGGCCTGCTGGGTAGGGTAGGCTAGGGCTGGCTGGCTGGCAAGCTATGCCTAGGCAGGCTAGTCTGCTAGGTAGGTAGGGCAGGTTATAGGCTGGGTGGCAAGCTATTGACTGAGCATGTTTCCAGCCCTGCTGGGTATGGCATAGGCGTAGCCCGAACGGACAGCGGGTTTGTCCTGCAGAGGCCAGTTCAGTGCGTAGTGTTATCTTGCTGTGGCAGGGAATCAGCCGGACGGACAGCGGTGTCTGAGGAAGCCAGTCTCAGTGCTGTTGGTGTTACTGCCTGTGGCAAGTATAGCCGGGACGGACCAAAGCGGGTTTGCTCTGCAGAGGCCAGATCCTCGTGCTGTGGTGTACTGCTGTGGCAGGCATTAGCCGAACGGAACAGCCGGTTGTCCCTGCAGAGGCCCCAGTCTCAGTGCTGTGGGTGGTACTCGCTGTGGCAAGGATAGCGCCGGACGATTAAGCGGGCTTGTCTGCAGGCATAGGCCATCTTTCAGTGCGGTTGGTGTACTGCGTGTTCGGCAGATAGCCCGGACCGGACAGCAGTTGTCTTGCAGAGAGGCCAGTCTCAGTGCTAGTGGTGTATCTGCTGTGGCAGGATAGCCGGAACGGACAGCGGGTTGTCTGCAGGAGGCCAGTCTCAGTGCTGTGGTGTACTGCTGTGGCAGGATAGCCGGGCGGACAGCGGGTGGTCTGCAGGAGGCCAGTCTCAGTGCTGTGGTGTACTGCTGTGGCCGGTCGGCCGGTCGGCCGGCCGGCGCCACTCGCCAGCGATCCACCCCGGCTGCTGCAGCCGTCACATTCCTGCACGAGACCGAGTCACGCCTCAGCGAGCCGGCCGCCGAGCCGCCGAGCCACCGAGCCACCGAGGACGGATCGCCAGGGAAATCACTGCCGCTGTACCGCCGAGACGATGACGGCGCGGCCGAGACGATGACGGCGCGGCCGCAGCGATCACGACGCGGCAGGCAATCAGAAACCAAACCCAAACCGCCGACAATCAGTCACGACGCGGCTCCAGCGTCGCAGGTCCGGTCCTCGGACAGCTCTACCTGGCGAGCAGGGGCGGCGCCAGCGGTGCGGCTGGGTCCGGCCGGCGCCAGTCGCAGGGGCGGGTACAGATGAGCGGGCCAGATGTCGCCGGAATGCGACTTGCAGCCGCCCCGGCCACGTCAGCCGGCCCCGGTGCCCTTGTGACGTAACGATGTCGAGCGATCAGGCCGGCGCGGTGGTCGGAGCGGTTCCCCTTCTGGGCGACCTTCGGAGCTACCTTGGCGCCGCGGTCACCAACGCCAGGTCCATCTCGGGCCACAACCCGTTGCCCACCAAAAACAGCTTATCAACCAAATCAAACATGATCCCCTCCCGACATTGACATTCCTGCCGGTACGGGCGAGAATGACGCGTTTACGGACGGCGCAGCGCCCTTACCGCGCGGTAACTGGGACGGGCTGGGCGACGCCGGCAGGGGCGGCGTTTAGTCTCAGGGCCCTGCCGGGAGCAGTCCTGCGCGACTGCAAAACAGCCTCTCCAGCCTCCCAGCCCCCCCCCCTCTGACCAGCCAGTATCGGCCCAGGGGTCAGACGTGGCGATACGGGGCGAACCCACTGCCAAATATGGCACGCCTGCATCAGTTACTGTCGGACTGACTCATCGCAGCGACAGACGCGACCCGCCCGTGGCTGGCTGGCGTCGCTCCGAGAGACGCAGACGGGTGAGTGAGCACCGCGAGCAGTCGAGTGCGATGTTCATCCACCCAACAAGATCCGCAGCAGCATGCGCTGGCAGCTGGGGCGTCACAATAGTGACGCCCGTGGTGAGGCGGTGTTACGGCATCACAGCGTTACGGAGCGTCACGAAACAGCGTCACGGAGCGTGATCGTGACGGCCGCCGGAGCTGCGGCGGCGCAGCACGGCAGCAGCTACGGCCTCCAGCACGCCGCCGTGCTTGCAGGGGCTTTGCACGCCAGCAGGGAGCTGCAGCGAACTGCGCCGTCCAATCGCCGGAATGGCATGATGTCCGCCGCCGAGCCGAGGGCACGGGGCGAGACGCCGGGAAGGCGGAGAGAGAGAGAGAGCGGAGGAGGAAGGCGGAGAGAGCGGAGGAGGACTGGGGGAGAACGGAGAGAGGGGAGCGAACGAGAGGAAGAAGGGGCTCAAGTGACGACCACCACCGAGAAAGCGGCTCAGAATGCAAGGCAGGGCGTTTGACCGGACAAGCTCAGAGGCGGTGAGATCATGTCGGTGGGAATAACACCACTGACGTCATCAACTCCGGTGGTAGGTATGTCTGAGCCAGCCAGGTGGCGTGGTGGAGTGGGGCCCGCTGCGACGACCGTGACGCAGCGCTATCAATACCGCGGGCATCAGGTGAGTGGGACGCGTCATTCTCAGAAATGGGCGTAAATCATTGGTTCTGCTGATAGGAAGCCAAGAGCGGCGCCACCTTCCGAGAGTAGGGGGGGTTCCCCCCCCTATCTCATTTCTGAAGTCCGATTCTTTCCATGCCACGTCGATAGGCGTAACTTAAAAATCTTTAAGTATTGGAGGGACGCGTCCCCCCCCGTCCCCTTTTGGCGCCGCCATCGGTAGGAGCCCTGCTGGGAAGAGACGGGAAGAACGTTACATAAACGGAACTGAAGGTTTAGATGGTAGGGCACGGAGCAGAGGTCAGGTGTGGACAATGTACTGATTGCATAGGTCGGCGCGGTCTGAATGTGCCCTGTGCTGACTCTGACCTGACTTAGCATCCGTGACGTCAGGAGGCGCGGAAGTACAAATCCGTAAGCTGAGGTCCGTGGCGTCAAGCGCACAGGCTGAGCTGGTGGTCGGAGGGCTGAGCGGTGTCGATAATTACAATCAGCACCATGTCGTGTGGCTGGACTAGACGCCATAAACAGAATAACGATATTTTCATGATGGAAATCTTGCTAGCAAAATTAAAATAAATCCTCAACACGTGTGTGTGCATGAATTCCAAATGAATATCAAGTCGCAATGTGTCAGCAAAGGACTAAAAATATTCATAACGCTAACAAATAGACCGGTTGTCCCCCACTACGAGGCATATCAGATTCAAGTAAGCTTATTTTTAGCGGCGCATCAAAGACAAACTTAGACGAAAATGATACTATCCGATTCATACAAGTGATATGGTCGCGTATGTAATTTTTGGCGGCGACACTTCAGGACATCATGACATGTGCCGAAAATTTGCGTGAAGAAGCACCAATAAAAACACATGTCAATGTTTGAGCGCGTTCGCGTCGGTCCGTTCTGGTTCGCACGTTCGCGCTATAGTTCCTCGATACCCGTATGTGTAGTATATATTAATTCGAAAAGTATAGGGAAAACCGTTCCGTCACCAGACATCGGACTTTGGAGAACCCCAACGCGACCGTTCCGGGAAGAGCCTGACTTACCTCATTGCAAGATATCCGTCCACAATAGCATGCTTTGGTACGCCACACGAGTCTATTTCTCGATCGCTTTCCACGGGAAAAGCTTTCACGTCACAACACGGATGGCGCGGTGCAACCTCTCGACTAGGTCGCTCGGCGAACAGACGAAACAGCGGCACCGTCCCACAAGCGACCGCGCACACCCTCACCGCTCGAGCCTCTCCTCGTCAATGAGCGCCCTCTTCCGTGAGCGACCGGCGACGGGCAAACGGCTCACCCTCTGACGTCACTAGAGCGGCGGGATTCTGGTCGATTCAAACCCAGGTAAAGTTGAGAGGCCAAGACCACTGGCGGATCCAGGGGCCAGGGGGCATACAGGGCCATGACCCCCTCCCCAAAGGCATTAAGTGGCCTGTTTACCCTCACCCCAAACGATCAAGCCTCACAAGAAAAGCGATCGGTAATAATGTATAATGTATATTGTATATTTTGATAGCTATTATAGTATATTATAATACTTTGCCTCTGTTCTGGAACAGAGGCAAAGCTATTTAATATACTATAATAGCTATCAAAATATACAATATACATTATACATTAACAGAGGCAAAGCTATTATAATATACTATAATAGCTATCAAAATATACAATATACATTATACATTATTGTATAATGTTTTTTTTTTGTAATTTGGTCGTCGGAAATTGTATCGCCGCTCCGCGGGCAATTTCAATACAAAATATAATATACATTACATGCAGGTTAAATATCACGCCCTTTCTCAGCGCATTTATGTTTTATGTTGCTACTTTCCTACATCATTAAGCAGAATAGTTTACTTTAATAAATTTTACCGCACTTTTAAACGCACAACAACATTTTTAGAGGTCCGCACCCAGGTGCGGAAACTGCGGATCCAGAAATCTTCCCAGAAGGGGGCGCGGTAATGGGTGCGATGTTTATGGCCGGTAAAATGCGTTGGATTTTTTGTCGGTACTTTCAAATATCCTTCTTTGTAACAAATAGAGTGATTATGAAGCACGTTGCACCAATTTGATGAATATTTGACAACTTGTCGTTGAATTCATCGGTCTTCTGGGGGAAGGGCGCGTCCCAGCGCTACCCCCTAAATTTGCGCCTGCCTAGCCAACAATTAAGTTAGGCACTGTTCGGGCAACTTGGGCTTAACATGGGCGTAGCCCGGCTTGCCCAACTTACGAGTTTCTCCTATTGGGTCCAACTCGGTTTTCGCCTGGGCACTGGGGCAGATCACCAATTTCGGCAGGCCCGAGTTGAGCACAACAGTTATTATCGGGATAAAATTGGGCATGCCCGACCAGAATTCATCACTTCATGGTGATGACGTTCATGATGACGTTAATTGGTGTTATGAGGCTGATGTACAGGGGCGTAACCACGATCTCAAAGTTACTGGGTACACTATCTAACGCAAAATTATTAGTCCTACTCCTGTCCTAAATTTACCCTCCCCCAAAAAGAAAAAGAAAAAAATCGTGCTGAGCTTGTTTGCTTTTTATTTCACTTGTATTAATTTTAAGTATATTGTATCAAGCTGCATCATTGGAAACTGATGTGCTGTCGCGTCTCCCTAATGCCGATGGCACAGCCTACATCAAGCTCATCGTTGTTTATAGTTGGCCATACGGGGTGCCACGGCTCCAGTGGCGCAGGGTCACCTTTGGTCGGAGGCCTGGTCAAAAGCTTTTATTTTAGGCGTCCTCCTACAGAAGGCCAAAACTCATATTCTTTATATTCTTTAAATATATGTAAATGTGCTATTTGCAGTCTTAATGGTTAAGCCATGGCGCTGATGTATGCCCCCTTGCTCCACGGTCCGACCCTGTTCGGCCCCCTAATCGTTTTGGAAAAATTGACACCACTGCGTTCACTACCTACTGCTTTATTGAGACTTGATTTTACCGGCAATAGCCTCGGCTATTAAACTGAAGTCTCATATTTTTCTTCTGATTATTTTATGAGAAAAAAAGTCATATTTTCAGAAGTTTTCAGATGTTTCAAAAACGGAATATGTATGAGTTATGACACAAACTTGTTCGACGTATAGGTATGTGTACCACATTTTAAGTTGATACCAGTACAGCTGACTGACTCATGACCTTTCAAAGACAAAAATCAACCACCTTACACGGTAGTACAGGGTGTTTCATAAAAATGTATCCACTCGGAAATCTCGCGATAATTCCGGCAGTTTTGGTTGCAGGTCTTCAAACTTAGCAGCATTGGAAAGCTGATGAAATTCTACATCACATAAGTAATCAATTGGGTTCGTCCCAATCAATCAATCAATCAATCAATTCGTCCCAATCAATCACATAAGTATTTCCTTAGTTTTCCGATGCTGCTAAGTTTGAAGATCTGCGACCAAAACTTCCGGAGTTATCGTGATATTTCCGAGTGGATACATTTTTATGAAACACCCTGTACAATGCATAACACATGCATTTCTGTTTCTAGCTTATTCTTCGTGCTCGATGAAACCAACATCGTTCTAATACGGTCATTATTCGTGTTCTAGACAATAAACGAACCGATAAACATGTATTACAACGCCCAATGACCGTAATCAGCAGTTATTCACTATCAGGTATTTGATATGAGCTAACCTCCGATTCGTGAATCATATTCATTCGCATTTTCTTCTGATGCCGCAGCGAATCAAGCGGGAGCCTGCTTAACGTTGATTTTGCTGACTAAATTTGAGTCTGCAGGCATTCAGTAGTAACGTGCAGCCATCTCGCTTCGCTGCGGCTCAGGAAAAATGACGGAGGCGGCTCCGCCGGGTCGAGGGCTTAGCTCTATAGAACAGTATACATGCCATAGCGATTGCAAAAACAATAGCAATCGCGATTCCAATTTTGATCGCCATCACGAAGCGCTAAGCACTGATTTTGAAAAACGTCATCAAACTAAGCTGCCAAATGGTTCTGGACAGTGGACTGGCTTGAGCGTGAACCGCGAACGGCGACCACGACGGCGACGCCACCACCACCAGTTTCACTGAAATATCAACAAATTAAATTTAGTAATTAAAATGACTGAAAGGACTAAAAATTTGACTGAAATAATGATCTGTTAAAGCCAGATATGTTTTCCTCAAAAGTATTTTTCACCTTTAAATGCTTATTTTAAAAGCTCAATGGCATGCTGTGGAATGCAGATGACAAGGCATTGCAAAATATTCGTCTCAAAATTAGGAGGCGGCGCCCCCGCTAAAAAATGTGAGGGCAGCTGAGGCAGCTGCCCCCACGGTTCCTGCGAAGCTTCCTGATCTGTTTTCGTAGCGGAAACGTAAGGAAAACCACATACTGTCGCCTTAAAGTCAAATATCCACCATGGGCCCACCATGGGCCATGGCCTATGGCTTGGCTGCTTATTTTGAAAGACAGATATTCTTTACATGCTGCACCTCTAATCTCTGGCACAATATCAAAGGTAGCCAAATAGTCGAGCCGCAAGCCATTGTCGGCCCGCGTCTATGAACATCACTATGTTTGAAAATTGTTAAAGGGAAAAGTTCACCTTGGATTTTTTTTCTTCAAACACGATTTGATTATATTTTGAAATACAACTTCTTTTCATATTGTCAAAAATAGCCATTTACTGCGCCGATTCAGGACAGAAGGATCGCAGTGTTTATTTTTTATCAAAACTATATGCGTACTCTGCAACGTCAAACGGAAAAAATCAATGGGCTCAGCCAATCAGATCTAGAGTAGTGCGTAAGATTCTGTATACGCCTCCCGAATGGCCCACATTCTTGACATTCTTCTGGGTTTGATAGCCACATTGCCTTCGACAAAAAGTGAAATTATATTCGGCTGGAGAGCCTTTTCAGTCAAAAACTTAAAGCTGTTTTTTTTCAACAGGGCTACAAACTGCTATCTCAGTTCAAAACCCATGTGAGGTGAAACTATTTCCTTTACCAGTCCAGTAAAATGAAATTTTAGTCGCAATTCTTTATCAATTGCAAAGTGAATGACCTTCGCCTGTTTGCTAACTAAATTTAAAGGTTTCCTTGATTTTTATTTTTATATTTGAAAAGAAGAAGAAAATATTTGACTTGTGCATCCCTATTGACTTTTTTGCACATTTGAAACTAAATAAATTCATGTTAAATTCTTCAATTTTTACTGGGTACAGTATCCAGTCAATTTTGGGCCTTTGAGTTTTACTGGGTACAGTGTACCCAGTTTAGCCAGTGGTCGTTACGCCCATGGATGTTGACTGTTCAGTTTTAAATACAATTATTTGTATTATTATTATTATAAGATATCCTAAAATTGATCGGTTCCAACTCGGGTTTAGATCGGGTTGGCTGATCAGGCAGCCCAGGCTGTAGCTTGGGTCCTGCCTGGCGTATGTGCTTCATACGCCAGGCAGAACCCAACTTACAGCCTGGGCTAACCCAACCTATTGGTCGGGCAAACCCGAGTGCTGCCCAATCAGAATTGTTGGCTGGGTGGCACCCAAGGCCCTATTTTTTTTTTATTCAAAAGATCACCGACGGGAAACCCCAATTACAGGTGAAGTCACGGAATAAAACGTACTAAAATTACAAAAAGACAAAAAGAAAACACCTAAAAGCTAAAAGCACAAAAAAGCAAACATCGCACCTATATAAATAAAAATACAATCACATAAAATACATGCATACATTCGATTAAAACCACCAATTTCCACCCAACCACCCCAGAAATCATCCTATCCGACCATGCACAGTAAAACGCATTAATGATAATGCATATCCAGGGCATGAGACTCAAATTCTTCGCGCCACTCCACAGCGCAATCGATTTCAGAGTTCCAGGCCTTGGACCTAAAAAATCGGATATCAGAACGCCGAAAGGGTAGGCTGCACCACAAGGCACGGATATCAGAACGCTGAATAGGTGGACAGTAGACTGTGCCGCAAGGCATGCATATCAGAACGCCGCGCCGTAAAGGTAGTCTGCGCCGCAAGGCACGGATATCAGAACGCTGAATAGGTGGACAGTAGACTGTGCCGCAAGGCATGTATATCAGAACGCCGCGCCGTATAGGTAGTCTGCGCCGCAAGGCACGCATATCAGGACGCCGTATAGGTAGGCTGTACCGCAATACGGACATACCTAGAGCAACCATTTGTATTGCTGGACTAAACTGTATGTCTATTTCAAAGTTCTTATAGATGATTCCGAATTAATGTCACTGGTTCCAAAGTTGATATGGCAATTCGCTAACTCCACAGCTCCTAAAAGTTGGTATGGCCCATGCAAGCAAGGGCGTCGCCACCTTCTGAACGTTGGGGAAGGGGGTGGAGGCACTTTTAACTCGATTATTTCCATGCAACGTCCATAGGCATAATGTTTAAATCCAAAAATGTTTTGGGGACCCGTGCCTCTTGGGGGGACGCGTCCCCCCGTCCCCCCGCTTTCGACGGCCATGGGCCCATGTCATACATGTCATACTGCATTTTCCATACTTGTGACGTGCCTTCTCATCCGTTTTGTTTTGCCCTTTCAACCCTTGGGTTCAACGCCACTGGCAGATCCAGGGGATGGGCAGGGGCGCAGCCAGGATTTTGCGACGGGGGAGGGGGCACACCAAAATGGGCCACCTAGCATTGGCTGATGCCCCCCCCAAAAAAATGAATTTGCTTAATTTCACTCACTTTTTTACTCTGCATTGATTTCGGCGCCCTTTTGTAATTCACATTGTTGTATTAAAGGGCTGTTTGAATTTTCTTAATTGTGCCACCGCATTGCAAGACCAATTCAAGAATATAATCTGAGGGATTATTTGCCAAATAACTAATTTATTAGAGAAGCCGCGCATGTCAGCACGCGGCTCCGACCGTCTGACCGCTGTCAGTGCCCCGGAGGCACGGCTGGTTCTTATTTGAGACCACTTCCACTACATGTGATACCTACTATTCAGCCCATCGGCATTGGCTAAGCCAAGGTTTTAAAAACTGGGGGAGGACTCGATATAAGCCATACATAGTAGAAAAGAGTAATTAAAATTATGAGGGAAACTCGGCCACAATTCGTTGACTTTCTTTAAAAAAATGAATGGATGGAACCAATAACTTACTTCTTGGAGAGGGGAAGGTAGAGGTATATTCACCTTATTATAGCTGGATTTGCGGAACCATAACCAGAAACCAGAACCAGACGATAGGGGAGGTCGAGGTATATTTAAAACTGGGGAAGGACTCGATATAAGCCAAACATAGTAGAATAGAGTAATTCGAATTATGAGGAAACTTGCCACAATTCGTTGACTTTCTCAAGAAATTATAATGGATGGAACCAAATGACTTACTCTTGGAGTAGGGGAGGTAGAGGTATATTCGCCTTGCTATGCTGGATTTGCGGAACCATACTAGAACCACAACCAGGCGATAGGGGAGGTAGAGGTATATTTAAAACTGGGGGAGGACTCGATATAAGCCAAACATAGTAGAATAGAGTAATTCGAATTATGAGGAAACTCGCCGCAGTTCCTTGACTTTCTCAAGAAATATAATGGATGGGGCCAAATAACTTACTCTTGGAGTAGGGGAGGTACCCCTTGGCACATACATAGGGGAGGTAGAGGTATATTCGCCTTATTATGCTGGATTTGCGGAACCATACTAGAACCATAACCAGGCGATAGGGGAGGTAGAGGTGTATTCGCCTTATTATGCTGGATTTGCGGAACCATACTAGAACCAGAACCAGGCGAGTGACGAAAGACCATTGTATTGTCAATTACCCGCGGCTCAGTGTATATGGCCCCTTGCACATACATCATGCCCCCATGCACGCGGGCCTCCTAACATATTTTAGCTTTGCAACACGATTTTACTCTAATTTCTGGGTGTAAGGCCACACAGGCTGAGTAAAGTTTCCTGAATTTGTCGGGGGCTCCCTCAGATCGACAGAGGAACCCTTAAGTCGATGAGGGCCCCCTCAGGCCGACTGGGGGCTCTTAAAGCCCCTCGGACAAACAGAGGGTCTCCTCAGGCCAGGCCTGACAAAAGCCGCCTCAACTTCGCCGAGGGCCCAACAAGCCACCAGAGGCCCCCTGAGGGCTGAGGTAGAGAGAGGGCCCCCTCCTGCTGCCGACTGAGGGCTACTCAGGCCGACAGAGGGGCAGCTCAGGCCGACCTTCCCCCTCAGGCCGTCAGAGGGCCCTCATGCCGACTGACGGCCCCTCAGGCCGACCAAGGGCCACCTTAAGCTGATCAAGGGCTCAATCAGGCGGCCAGAGGGACCCTCGAGCCCCACATGCCGACCTATGGCCCCTCAGGCCTACATAGACCCCCTCAGGCCGACTGAGGTCTCCCCTCAGGACGATAGAGGGCCCCGTCAGGTCGATCAAAGGGCCCCTTAAGCTGGCCGAGGGACCCCTCCAGGGGGAGGGGGCGGCCGCCTCCACCGTCCCCCCTTGGCTACGTGCCTGCTAGTACACTGGTATAGAGTAGATATTATTATCATATGCACTGTTGAGTGCTGACTTCCACGGGTCATCGTGATTTATTATCCGATGCTAATGCAGGTAAATGAAAAACTACCTTAATTAAATATTTTTCATCATACCGAGATGTGCAACCATTAAAAGGGTTACCTAAGGCTTGGCTCTAGTCACGGTCTGGTTCCAATATTAAAATGTCGTTTTCCACGACCTATTTTTACGCCACTTCGTAGCGTCACATCGGTAACCATCGTCATAACGATGTGTCATTACGAAGCCATCGTCATCGTCTTCGGTTCGTCGTAACGCTGAATTGAATGAATAGCATTTCTAGCCACTTAGCCTCTACAAGGCCCACCGCTTATATTTCTGGGTTTTATCAGGCGAACCCGTACAATTTTATGGTGCTTCGCGCCGTTTCGCGGCGTGAAACGCAAGTACCTACCGGCTACCTACCTACCTACTAAACATGGAAGTCCATATGAAAATGCTGCAAAGGCTTATACACGTTTTTTCATTTCAGCCAACCTCTACTTACAAATTATCGGCGACGCCCCTGCGAGTTGATATGAGATAAACAGTATTATTACTTATATGTGCATATGATACCTATATCCCGTAGCATATATGCGACGGAAAAACGCGTTTTTTAATTTTTTAAGAGACTTAAGCTCAAATACTCAATTAAGGTGACCGGACCAAATCCGGGGAAAAATGGGAGAAGAACTTTTTTGCCAAAAGAGATGCCCCCCACCCCCCCCAAAAAAAAAAATGGCCCGTCAGTGGCCAAGAGACATGATTAAAAGACCATGAGTTTTGCGTTTGAGATACGTTGGTGTCACCAAGGACTTTCAAGGAACGGGGATTGTAGATAAGGAATAATAAATAGGGCTCCTAAACAATGTGAAACTTGGGCGAGTTACACTGCGTGCCTACCTGTGCTATAGTGTGCCATTTGCACATGCATCTGCCATGTTGGTTAAGCCAATACAACCGAATTGATTCACACACCCAGTTCCCGTCTAATTGCCCTTCCCGTGCCATTGTCCGTTTCTGTACCCCGTTCCCGTACCCCGTTCCCGTACCCCGTTCCCGTACCCCGTTCCCGTACCCCGTTCCCGTACCCCGTTCCCCGTTCCCGTAACCAGTTAGTTCCCTTACCCCGTTCCCGCTACCATACCCGTTACCGTACCCGTTCCCGGGCCCGTGTCCCCTTCCGGCCCCGGGGCGATACGTCCTTCAGGAACAGAAACGGGCACTCAGGATCTTCCGATCCGATGCGTGGCACGCATGCATAAAGGCAAAAAGCTAAGCGGCATTGGCTGGAATTGAGCCATTGACGTTTCAAATAGCTTTATCAAACGCCGCAGCCCAAAAGCAGAATGGCCACTGAGACACTGTATGTAATCTGCGTGTCCCGAAAGTAAAAAGGCCTGTGGCAGTTCCGGCCGACGCAGACATGACGGTACAATATGGTGACATGCTACGAATAACCAGAGTCACAGAGGTTTCACCAATAAATCGACACCAAATTGTAATAGAATGGTGTGGACTGTGGTCCAGGCTCCACATGCTTGAATGTCAAACTTTACGGAAGCAGCTAAAGCCGGCGCCGAGGTACGGCTGTTTTGGATGACGTCCGCAGGTGCACACGGTTAGACAGTTTGACGGATGGCCTGAACCATAGGCGGATCCAGAAAGTGTGATTTTGACAGTTTTTTTTTGGGGGGGCAAATCCCCAAAAATTATCGCATAATTCTGAAAACTCATCGGATTTCGCTTGCTTATGCATCAATAACTGATTTAAACAAAACTTTCTTCTAGTAAAAGTTGCTTAGTTTTACGAAAACTCAGGAAATGTTGTCATTTGCGGCCGATTTTGGGTGGTTTGGGGGGGGGGGCATGACCCCTTTGGCCCCCCTGGATCCGCCCTTGGCCTGAACGGACATAATTAATAATACCTACAATAAAATATAATGTAAATTGTTGACGTGATCGTGGGTAATCATGTAGACACGCAGATTACATATACCTACGTCCTGCATATGCAGATTACCTATATTGTTTAATGCGTGTGGCCAAAATATTAATATACGGGTAAGGCGCCGTAGTTGGCGATGAACGAGCGAGCGCGAGGCCGAAGAAAATGCATGGTGAATCTTAACTCGATCAGGCAAGTAGTTTTTTAGATGCTAAAAGGGTGCGCATGTGCGCACGTGCAGAGCCACCCACCCCTGGCTTGTGGAGAGGCAGCGGCTGAGAGGTCACTTACCTCACACCAAATTCGAACACAATCGGTTCAGCCGTTCCTGAGATATATAATAGGGATGTGTACGTGCGCACGTGCAGAGCCACCCCATCTCTTGACTTGTGAGAAAGCGGCGGCTGAGGGGTTTCTAACCAAGGGCGGATCCAGGGGGCCAAAGGAGCCATGGTCCCCCAAAGGTCCTGAGACTATGTTTTGCCCCCCCCCCCAAACGGTCGGACGTACAGCTGTAAAAATGGCTTTTTGCACAGTCAAAATCAGCCATCCACAGTGAAAACTTGAAAATTTTCGCGCCGCTTCGCATGCATGACACAAAATACGCCATTTGTTTAATGAATAGAAATTTTTGAAATATGGGAATGAATGAATTAAGCGTCTGGTAGTGCCCCAAAAAACCAATAAACAAACAAAATGCGTCTGGCAGTCTTGGCGGTACCCATTTGCTAGCCCCAGGTCCCACTCCCCTTATCAAATATGAGCTTTCAAGTGGGCTAAATGTTAAGCTAGTCTGCCGATTTCCGAACAAAGGTGACGCGAAACGCAGAGACACAGCATCGCACAAGAACTGTTTCTGCGGTTTCAGGTTGCTGGCGTACCAAAATGCTAATTAGTGGAAACAGGGCCAGGACATCTCCCCAAGCCAATTTTCGGTCCCAGGCTCCCTCCAGATCCGCAGGGACCACAGGGCGTCATTTTCTGAAAATATTGGTAGGGCCCTAATGCTAACTTTTATAGATTTCAAATGGTCACTCTTACCATGCAGACGCCATAGGCCTAATGTTAAAATGTGAAATTTTGGTAGGACTCGGGCCCTACCAGGCCTATAGAAAAGACACCATGGGACCATTTATGTGCGGAAAGCCGTTCTGCTCACTCGCTGTTTTCAAACCATTTGCACTGTTGGTTGATACCAATTGTATGTTGCAGTTCGGTGCATATGTATTCAGTTGTATGTATTACCCCATATACGTAAGTTATTAAGCACTTACTGCCACCGGTCATCGTGATTTACTATCCGAAGAATTTATTTATTAAAAACTACATTAATTTCAATATTTTGCATCAATAAACCGAGAATGGGTGCAACCAGGCATAGGGGTTATCTGAGTCTGGTTCCAATGGAAAATTTTCGTTTCCCACGACTAAAATACAAACTTTTACGGCCGCCTCGCGGCGTCACATCGGTGCCCGTCGCCATCGTCATCCGTTTTTGGTTCAATGTAACGTGAATTGAAATGAATAGCAGCGTTTAGCTGTTATTCTCTAAATGCGAACCGCCATGCCTGGGTTTTATCATGCAAACGCGTAAAAATTTTTCGCGCGCTTCGGCGCGCTTAAATAAACAAATACCTATTTCCTTTTTTCGATATCCAAAGAAAGTTGAAAAAAATCGTGTGGTTGCAAAATAAAACGGACCAAATCCGGGAAGAAATTCGAAATTGGGGGTAGGTAAGGTCCGCTAAAAACAGTTTGCCCCCCCCCAAACGGCCGGCTGGATCCACCCTTGTTTCTAACCAGAGTAACCACACACCAAATTGGAACACAATCGGTTCAGCCGTTCCTGAGATATAGAATAGGGGTGTGTACGTGCACATGTGCACTTGCAGCCATCCCACCCCTGACTAGTGGAAAGAGTGCGGCTGAGGGGTACCTTATCAATCACACACCAAATTGGAACACAATCAGCCCAGCCGTTGCGGAGTTTTTGCGACAAAAAGTATTTAAATTAGTTAGATGAACAATCTCAACTAGTTATTCTGCTGGCTCAGATAAAGTGAGGAACTCATATCTATATTTAGAGCAAACACACAGTTATTCCTCTCATGCTTTATTTCACCAAAGGTATAACAAAAATGAAATAATAGACAGACACAGTCTGGTAAAATAACGAAGCATTGCTTCAATGGGCTACATGGTCTAGGACAATGACATGGTCTAGAGTTAGACGGGAAAAAAATCGACGCTCTATTCTCTATCATTTCATGACGTAAGAGCAACATAAAGCTGCCATATTCTGTACCACGCCACAACCATGCAACTAATGTATCATCTGCGCCATTCATCATTTTGTTTATATGCTAAAGCCTAAAGCGCGGCTGGCTGTCGAATAGGTATAATTTTGGTATAATTCAAATAAAAGCCATATTAGTATGTATTAGTATTACTGTGGCTGTGAGTGAAAATATAGCAATAAGGCATTGCGTTGGAGAGGGAAGGTAAGAGAGAAAAAGGAAAACAGTACAAGTAATGCACATAAATTACTTATTGATTGTTGGTCTATTTACTTGTATTCATGTTGTTGATATTTATTCATTAATATTTTATCTCTTTTAAGGTCTAATAACACTACTTGCTCCCTTTTTTGTATAGATATAAGATAGGGTAGACACTAGACAGTAATATTTGACTAAGGTGCCTGTCTTTGCTTTATGTATAGGTAGAGCAAGAGTAACCAGGGGCAGGCGCCAGGCCCGGGCAGGCAGTGCAGCTGGTTTGATGTCACTGGTGTCATAACAATAAAACCTGACCTAACCCTTGCAGCAATCACAGACACAGGGACATAGTTAAGAATGCTTTGCTCGCTGCGCTGTGGTGGAACCTACCGGAATGGTATGAAATGGTACCGGGACTGTTCCCCCGGACCAGCCCAGACCATTTTGTAGACTTAACCTAACCCTGTGGCGCAAATACATCAGACAACTTATTTACGTGGTAGGGTTAGGTTTTGTCTACAAGATAGTCTAGGGGCAAAAGTCACCCACAGCATGCAGCAGGCATCCTAAGTGAGTGAATGCAAGCGGAGCATTTAGTTCTAAATGTGGGTCCCTGCGAACCTTAAAGGGACACTGTCCACTCAAAGTAAAATTTAATATGTTAAAGAACAGCCAAATTTGATAAGCACCATGATTTTTTTTTTTAATTCGCGCCCAGTCGCCCAATATCGCCGTTCAAAGTTCAGTTTGCTTCCATCCAATGAGGTTTGTCGAGTCCGCACCCACTACTTACTTAAATGATAGGCCATGAAGGAAAGTTAATGTAAAGAAGGAAAGTTAATTGCAACCAAGAAAGTTTTTTAATTTTACAAAGTGATTTTGATTTCTCAGCATTGATGAAGTTTTTTTTCTTGCCAAAGTTTTTGCTTATGATTGGTACCTCCGATTCCGGAGATACCAAATGAAAAGAGTCTGTTCACGTTTCCATGGCAACAAACTCAAATGCGGCAAGCCGGTAAGATTCAGTTAACGGAACCACAATGTATAAGCGTCATCGGCTTCTCAATCCCATTGCAATAGCGTCAGCTGACGGTTGGTCAGTTCAGTTGATATCCCTTCTCTGTGATTACAGTAACTTGAGCAACGCTTCCATGTACATAGTGGGCTGTGTATAATTGTAACGTTGTTTAGATTCTTAAAGTAAAATGGAAATTCACGAATACAATATTTGGGTTAATAATTGTTTTTTGTTATTTGCGCTTTTTTTGGATAAGAGTTTAGTGGCAATTAAAAATCATAAGTGGTCCTTAGCTCTTGTTTAAGCCTGTTTTTGTGATATCATCCGGAAGAGGCAGTGCCCCTTTAATTGCTGTAAAGGTAAGGTCAGGTTTGATTATGTTGTTACACCAGGGATGTTATCAAGCCGACTACCCCGCCTGACCCTTTTTTCACTACCTGTCATGCATGCACAGAACCTTGATCTTAACTCATATGTCAATACGTGAAGATTACTGGAATGTTTTACATGTCAAATATGGTTCAGAACCATTATGCCAACATATCCCAATACAGGACTACTGGCATCTGGCAATGTAGGCAATACTGATGCATCAAATTCAACAATAGTATGACAAGTCTTGTGTTACTGTTAGGACATACTAAGCTTGACAGTTGTTAACACTACCATAATTGTTATGCTGCTATTTCATGGAAGCTTAGTGCTTTGATGTGTCTGATGTAAAAGCAGTGTACCTACCTTTAAGACCAAGTGTTTAATTTCTGTATCATCTCATTGCTCAGGAGGCTAAGCTTGCACATGGTGGTGCTCTTTGGCTACATGTGTGGACAGCTGTAGGTATATGAGCCCTTCCTCCAAGGCCATGGAGTCGATTTGCTTACAGCTTATGTCACATTCACACCTGCTCACACTTTGAACATGTTCTAAGGAACACCTCACATGAAAGGCAATGTGGATGCGCTGCAAATGTTTTACTGCAAAATTCCTAAATGCTATTGGTTTGACTTAGTATTTTGTGTTGTCCAGACAGTGGCGTACCCAGGATTCTTTCCAGGGGGGATTTTTAATCGGGGGCATAAGATATTCCACTAAAAACTCACCGGATTTGGCCCACTTGATTTTTAGAGGGACATATTTTGAACATTTAATCTCTAACAAAAATCGCACACAAAAAATACCAGGGGGCCAAGGGTAAATACACAAAAAAACGGGTTACAATTAATTGGCGCCTTAAAAACCCTTCTTTCCAATTTGTTTCCCTCCTCTCATCGTTTTGCCCTTCCTCGAGCCTAAAACAACCTCAAATGTATATTCCAACTTAAAGTCTCTCATTGCTCACCTTTTAGCGCTATATGGCAACTATTTCACTCGATTTTATTATTTTGTCCCCATTCTGAAACATGTCTTGACCTAACCTCAACAACATATATCTGCAGACGATCTCCATGGACCGGGGTGTGCCAGAAAACAATGGTAATAACGTAATGAAACCTGACCTAACTTAACAGTAATTATGGTCGAATGGACCCACTAGAACGCTCTGCTCGTATTCGCCCGCTGCGGCCCTACGGGGGGGGGGGGACTGTAGCCCCCTCTGGACCCCTTATACCATCTTGCTGACAAAACCATGAGGATCGTCTGCAGGAAAATGCTCGTAACCTAACATCAGTACAACTGCATAAAGTTGGAAATGAGGGCCAAAAAGTTGGACCTGAGGCGAAAATTTTGCTCCTTGTATTAAGTTGTTATTGAGGTAATTTAAGTCGTAAATAAGTCTTAAAAAGGTGGTGAAATTTGTATTCCCTCCGCCAAAAAAAGAAGAAAATAAATCAAATAGTTTGATGTTACTTGGCCAGGCCGGCCAAATACGGCGAGTTTTTGTGAGAGTACCGTGGGCTCAGGCCCTATTTCGTGCACTGATGCACTAGCCAAATGGACCAGGTCCAGTTGATGCTCCAAAGGCCCTGGTTGTTTTATCCATGAAACCCCAGATCGGCCTTCCAAGTCGACCTCCTATTCACCCCAGTCGACCCTCGAGGGGCTAAGCCAACCTTTTAGAGTTCAGGATCCCCGGCTGACCCTCCAAATTAAAAGGTTTCCCTTCAAAAATGCTCACGCCAGTGACCGTGAGCATTTTTGTGCTACCCCAAAAAAGCGACTATTAAATGAACTGTGATGTTTTGTTTGTTAGTTTGTTTGTGCTGGCAATAGTCATTTTCACCGAATCAGCAATGCAACTCCGTTTAAGTGGGAACCGCGGTGTTAAGCGGGGGCAGCGGCGATGCCATCCCTTCGACGAGCCCCAGCTGCCAACAGAATGTCAAATTAGATGAAGGGCCATACATTTCGCGTCTTTATGAGATGCGAGCCAATGCAAAAATAAAAGCAACAAATAACTTAATTATTTTAGAGTGAATGTCGATACTTGATGCATCAAGGGATAGGTTTGTCAGAGCCAAAATTTGTCGTGGTCAAACGTGACACCAGGTATTGTCAATGGCCGATGCATTACAACAATCTGGGCAGCGGACACAGACCCTGATACCCTGGCTGACCCTTCCGGGGGGGGGGGGACATCGAGGCTTAAGGCTCCCCTCGGGCAATCTGAGATAAACAAATGTGTAAAAGCTGAATTGAAAATGGGACCCCACTCAGAATATAGTGGGCCAAATCCTGGAAGTTTCTACATTTTGGGGTTAAGTAGGGGGCCTGCGACTGTCATTCGAGGGCCTTGTGTCTATCAAGTTTTCAATTAATGGGGCAACTGGACGGGCAACACGGGGTTTACTGCAGCTGTCTGCCATGTACCGAAGGCCCCGTGTTTAAATTACCAGTACCTGGGGCCTCTACCCGGTGTTTAAGGTTTAACACTATCAGGGGCCCTCTGACCGACAAAGTTTTTTATAGTCCGAGGGCTGCCCAGAGCCAGTAGAGGAGACTCTGGCTGTATATTCTGGGGGCCCCGTGCCTTTTTCGTTTTCACTAATGGGGCCCCTGACGGGCACGGGGCACCTAATACCGGACGACCCCCTGTCTGGACACAATTGTCGTAGTCGCAGTCTTCACTCCAGGGTCCCTGGTCGTTCATCTGATTCCCCCAGATGCTCCGTCTTGGGAAAGTGTCTTTGGAGCATCTTTTTAGAATAGGCCCCTTCGGGCTTTATTTCCAAAGGGGCACATATAAGGCCAAAGGGGCACTTACGAACCTAAGGCGATTGCCCTTCCCCCCTTGGGAAAGCCTACATGTATGGGTAATGGGTATGGGTCCAGAAACATGTATTTGTCATAGCACAGCATGTCAAATGTGAAACCAATGCCAGAACCTCATGTTCTTTGCTTTACTTTATTTCTGTAATTTTAAGTCAATTTCTGTACACTTAAATGGAGTGTGCCTACTCTTTTGGAATGTCAAATATATTTACGAGCGAGCGCGAAGCGCGGAGCGAGTCCTCATTGAATACCGGGTTTTTCTCAGATATAAGCGGCCGACC
>VOPJ01009416.1:0-20924 GCA_014673585.1 Semibalanus balanoides
ACATGCTTAACCTACTCGATGTGACGCTGGATCGGGCTGTAGTTCGGATCTCATCGCCGCCGGCTGCCCAGCAGGGCTCACCCAGCTGCGTCTGCTCGCCGGGCGGAGTTAGGGCCTCGGTGAGCAGCAGCTCCACACGGTAGCGGCCGGCTATATATGCTGGCGGCTGGACCATGGAGCATGCGGCGGCGGCGTGGCTCCGGCGTGCCCATGCGGCGGAGGCGTGCCCGGTCCCACGAGTAGATCCTGGAGCGGAAACACCGTGCCACGACCACAATCGTCACCGGGTGTGTCAAATCCACACCGAAACACGCTGTCATCGCGGAGGCGGGGCTACCACTTATGTCGGCGAGGAAGTCGGCCCTCGCTGCTCGACTCCTCGCGAAAACACGGCATCTGGCAGCCAGCGCCCCGATGAGGCTGGCGGCAGAGGCGTACTCCGCCCAGCGGCTGAAGTCAGTTCGACGCTGGCGGAGCGAGGGCTTAACGACTGGATCAGCGCAGAGCGCTGTTCGGCACACGCTACTAGCGCTTTTCGCTAGCTGACGTCACAATTACGTCACGGAAACAGACGCAGCTAGCGGGAAACAGATCGAGAAGCACTTCCAGACTCCACTTCAGCCTTCAGCAGGGGCATATCACATCTGTTTATTTAATTGTAATATATACAAAGGAATGATCAATAACATGGCAGTGATGTGTATTTAAATGGAAAAGTCGAGAAAAAAAGGAATGAGCTTTCACCGTTACGGCATCGTCAGATTCTGACGATGCCGTAACGGCGAAAGCTCATTCCTTTTTGTCTCGACTTTTCCATTTAAATACACATCACTGCCATGTTATTGATCATTCCTTTGTATCTATTTTCATTCATCATGGCAAAAACTACCACCGAACACATTACAAATATTTAATTGTAGTTTTACTTGTCTCATGCGCCACTATTGAAACACATCCGCTAGCGCTTTCACCGCTTCTGCGATTTTCCACTAGCGGAAATAGCCTCTCCGCAGGCTCCACGGTTCCTATCGTGACGTCATCCCTTTCTGGCTTTGCATTGGCTGACGTCTGCCTGCCATGAAGAACGAAAGCGCTACTAGCGCTACTAGCGGCCGCTAGTGTGCATCCGAACAGCGCTCGGGTCTAGCGGCCCCCATTGAGAGTGTTCTCCCCCCGCGGACACCTCCCTGGGAGGACTCCGGGGACGGTGACGCTTCTTCTCGGGATGTCGGCGACGCGCAGCGGCCAGCAGCGGCATCGGAACTGCGCTCGAGTGAATCGGTCCTATTTGTAATATGTCAACAAAGAACGATTTTCAATAATTACCTACGAATGGTTGCTTACTCCTCAATTTAGATGAATGAGAGTACCCAAACCCATAGATGTTTTATTCTATTAAGTATCAGATCCGAGAGCGTATTGCAGATGTCGCTTCACTATGTACTAGGCAGCCCTATGTTATAATGCAGAATCAGGAATCTAGACTTGTATTGAGATTATCCACAAGTAGAGCCGTGGCTATACAACCTCTCGTCGTAAGTTACAAATACATCTCAAGGCAATGTTCAGTACGAAACACAATTCGAGGATAAAAGGTCACACAGGTACACCTCCCCCCCACACACACACACGCAGCAACAATATAGGCACGAGCCGAGTCTAAATAGAACACCGTTGGGGGTGTCGCCCATCGTGCAGAGGCGTCCGCGTCAGTCCGCTCCGCCGGCCGGCCGCAGACAAAGATGTTTTTCAGGCGGCCGACAGAACTAGCGGCGACGGCAGTCGCACCAGCTCGCCGTGGATATGCCATCTATACATGTGCGCGCGAGCGAGAGAGACTCGCCGCCCCATCTCTTCGCTCCGGGGACCGAGGGCCATCACTACAAGCATGTGCGGTCCTGGTGCGCGTGACCCGTCGGTAGTACGAGCCCTCTGCTTACGTTGGAGAAACAGAAGCCCAGCTGCTCAGGCTCACCCGCCAGTGACGGCACTCTGTGCTGAGGCCACAAGCGTCGTTGATGTGGCCATGCCCTGCCGCGCCGAACACACCACGCGCCTCCCAGCAGATCCGATACATGGTCGTATTTCTCCTTCGACCAACAAAGTATTTTTGCAGAATAGTTAATGATCTTTTGTATGCGATTAGAGGTTTCCTTCATTCCCATTGCCATCCTATACCAAATACAAGTTACCGGGATCTGCGCACACTAAACCACGGGCGTGGAATCCACGCGCGGCGAGCACAGCACGTTTGGTAGTGCCCCTTCAGATCGTGATTAGACCGCCAGAAACTCCATAGGCAGCGCTGTGTCAATAGAGGACATGAACAGTCCCAACCAGCATAACGAGCGATGCGAAGTTTGAGACCTATGCGTCTTTTTGCTTCTGATATGGGGGTTAAATCATGTCGCGGAATGTACTTTAATGTCAGGCAAAGTGCGCAAATTATTGAGGGTCTGCCCAAAAGCATCAGTTGGGTCTTAGCGGACGTTTACTTTGAGTTCCATTTGCTCGAAACCAGTTGTCAAGAGAAGCTAAGAGTATTTTCCATTGCGATAGACGACTTGTTGAATTTGGGATTTTTTGCGCTGACCAATTACTTGCAGTGTCGTCTGCATATTGGGACACACTGCGTCCTCAGGCAAACAGACTGATGACGTTTTGCGAAGACGCAGTAGAGGAGGGGGCCTAAAATGAACCCTGTGAAAAAACACCGAATGCTGTTGGAGGAGCGGAGGGAAGTTTTACACCACCCAGACCGTCAGTAGAGGCTGCACGCTCTTAGGGTGCTGGTGGCACATGATTAAGCTGCCGGAGAACCAGGACGTGTCAATTCCTATGAAGTGATAATTTATATAGAAAGGAGGTTTGATGGTCTATGACATCAAAAACATTTGGTCACAACTCAGCAGGGCCATAAGTGGAGGGATACTTCTCCGATGGTCCAGAAGGCGAGATAGGATTTGATATTGTCGGAAATTAGAGTCCAGCGCGTTTTCAGCCGCATCGAAGTGACGAGGCCGGAAATCATGCCTGGTGAGAGAGGAGGTGGTTATCTGACTAGGTAATTTTGTAAAGCTGCTGGTGTACTGCGCGCTCTACAATTTTGCGATATGACACTGGAACAATGGATATAGGACGTTATATGTTACACCCTCTCATGATCGGTTTAGTTACATATCAGTCTCAACTTGGCGTCTGGCGATATAAAACGTTTACGAAACACATTTCATGCTTGTATGCACACTCGAGATCGGTCGATTTCTATCACGAGAAGGATGGTAAGCTAGTGACCAAGATATTGTGACTATTTTCCAGTGATTCTAAATTGAATTTCGGTGTTGAGCACTGACTGGCCTGAAATAGAGGCTTTCCATAATGCCAAATGCATATCGTAATATACCTACTTTATGAAACAGAGGCTTCCCATAATGCCATATGCAATATGCATATCGTAATATACCTACTTTACGTTTGATAACAAACAAGGAAAACGCTTAGCTAGGAACAGACTATTTATTGCAGCACGCATTGGTCCAACACGATTCGTCAATGTTGGACACCGCTGTAGAGCACCCTCTCATGATCGGTGATATCTTGTGTGACGTCACACACCACACCCACACTCAGCCGGCTTCCTATTGGCTGGCGAGCACGCGTGCCGGTTAATAATAGACACTTCGGGAATACGCATCACGGGTAAGGAGAGAGCCGACGTCCTCAGCAAGGAAGCGTCACTGCTTGACCAAGAGGGGTCGCAGTAGACGTCGGCACCGTCTTCCGAGCGGCGTCCAGAGCCCGCGCGGACAAACTACACTGTACAAAGGAGTGGCCGTCTGGATGGTACAGGGACCTGATAGACGCGAAAGTCCCGCCCCCGGTGACCGGTGTCGACCGGGACGTCCCGGTGGATGTCCACCAGGTCCGGGCCGGGCACTGGTCAGGGTCCGTGAAGTACCTGCACAGGATCGGCCGGAGACCGCAGCTAAACTGCGCCCAATGTGACCCGCTGGAATACAGTGCGGGCCTCTGCCCGCTGTGACACGAAGAGGCCGACACGCCGCGGCACACTGTTGCGGTGCCCGGCTTACATGCCGGCTCCGGCTCAAGATCCCAGCTACGAATGAAGTTTTGTATTTTAATTTAGTCCGAATGTTTTGTATAGATGGCTTTCCGACGTAAGGACCCGCGCTAAGCAGAGCTTGTTGCGCTGGTCCTGACCTCACCACCCGATCGCGCAATTCCTGTTGGCCGGCAGAATTCAGAGACGAAAGTTGTACGTGCCCGACATACCTGAGCCCTGTTTCAAATCGGCTGCTGTGCTGTTGTCAGCCGATATTGACTCCGCCCATAGCGCTGTGCTGACGGTTTTGTTCCGAATCGGCTGCCAGAAAATGACAGCTGTACATATGTGGCGCTGAAAGGACATATTCTAACGCATGTGCGCTAAAACCAAAAAAGATAATCATATATAGTAGCAATTATACCATATATAAAAATATAATATAATAATAATCATCATCATGAACCACGCTGCTTTCAACCCGGAAGAAGCAGCGCCTCTTTGCTTTGTATTCATCAAGCCCGTCCTTCAAACTGCGCCACTCTCGCAGCGGCCAATTTAGTGTGAAGTTGCCTGTGTCCTGTTGACAGCACGCGCATCCCTGCACCTTACTTCTTCTCCAGCAGCCAGAGCCTAAGGCACTTGTCAGCAGGAGCTATGGACGTCAGCTGGTCGTGACGTTAGTATACGTCAGTCGATCTTTCAGCCAATCAGACTCTCTAATCTCGGCTGACAACAGCACAGCAGCTGAATTGAAACAGGGCTCTGGACACGGTCCGCCCCGCTCACTGACGTCACCTGGCCTTGAGTGCGACCGCTGCCACCGGCCGCAGACCATCCCTGTCAGTAGCGAGCGCCAAAGCGACTCAAACCCGGGCTGCCACTACCGGGGTAGGTCAGGAGTCCAGCGCTCTCCCACTGAGCTACAGGGCGGACACTGAGCACTGAGCTAAGTTCGCGGCAGTGACCTCGTCGCGGCTGGTGGCGGCCGGGAAGCGACTTTCCAGGCCGTCTCGGTTACGCTAGTCTAGGCAGCCGGAGGGAAAAAAACGACACGACGACGAGACGACACCATACCACCGTGACGGCACATTGTGTCGCGCGTCAGGTGTGAGAGCCGGCTCAGCTGACCTGACTGAGCTGACTGACTGACTGACTGACTGACGCTGACACTCTGACTGATCCTGACATGACTGACAGTCGATCCCGCCAGTACTCCACCGGTCCACTCCTGTACCGTTCTTTCACGGGTAAAGCTGCTGAAAGACCCACCTTCACAGAACATGTGCTCGCGATCCCGAAAAACGCACGAGATCTGATACTCTGGGGAATCTGGATCCCCTCGGAAATCCAGCTTTTAGGAATTCATAGGATTCACCTCTAACAATTTGTCGATTGTGGATCCCACTGGGATCATAGATCCTGTACTTCAACATTTGGTCGACGATCCCGCCGGGATACGAGATCGCAGATACTCATTTTTGCCAGGCACGTAGGCCAGCGGATATTTTGCTCTAGGGGGGGCGGGCGCACGTCGGAAAAGAATCACATATTGCTCTAAAATCTCATTCTATCTAGTGTGAAATGCATTTTGCTTCCTCAAGCAATATTGTTGCTGACCGGGGGGGGGGGGGCACGAGGTAGATCGGTTTAGAGAGACATCTCAAATTCTATCTTGAGTGTGAATTTAATTCTTCGCTTCTAGGGGGGCGGGCGGGACATGGGCCCGCCGTTGCTCCAGCACGCTTGGCCTTCGTCCCCCTGCATTTGCCTGGGATCGACTCGGGATTGAGGTGCGGCTAGTTCCTCAAATGGAAAAAAAAGGCTCAGAAAGCTAGACCTAAAGGCCAGCCTAGGCGAGAGTGTATCTTTGGCCAAGGCCGCCAGGACCTTTTCGGCGCCACTATCGCCATCCAATCAATATGTTAGTGCAGCGCGCAGTGACAGCCGTATACACGCGATACACCTTGGACATACCCGGCTCCGGTGTTAGTGGAGAACACGTGACGCGGACACCGCAGTGCACACGCCGGCCGGCGCTCTGCTGGGCTCAGCCGGATGAATGTGACGGCTGCGGGTGGAGACTTGTGAGTCTACTGCGCGCGCGTTCGGTTATTCGGTGCCATACCTCCTGCGTTGGTGGACTGGTGACGCCTGGTGTGGTGGAGCTCGTTGTTGGACACTAAGGGAGCACCACGCCCACGCCGGCGGCGTGCATGAGGGACTGTGGCTGCGCGTGACGGAGTGTGCGGGCGATTGACAGCGTCAATTATACTCGCAGCGCGCGCGCGAGCCTGATCTCGCACTGTTAACGATAACTCGCACTCATGCATCTATGTATATCCTCGAATTCCGCGTATATATCATCTCAGTGGATATAACCTAAAAATCTGAGCTCCAGTTATATACGGCGAGCACGCTCGGCCGTAGTCTCTCTATATCACTCGCATCTAGTATATCTCTACCACCTATCCAACCATAGAAATACGCCCTCACTTCCCACCAAGAAGCGAGTGCATATATCTATGAGACGCACGCTCTGCATGAGATTGGACGGTATCCCGCTGTCAGTCAGAGCGATGAATTCAGTCGTTTCAGATCATTGTGAGGCGGGTGGAGCCTGTGCGTGTGAGTGACATTTGGTGATGGCACTGGCCCTGTTGACCAGCCCGATGACGGTATCCGCTAGTCATCAGACCATGGCACGATTCGCATGTCACGGTGGAACTGCTGCTGATGCACTCGTATCCGCTGTCATCAGATGCTATGCAATCAGTCACTCGTGTTGAGCACACGTGTCGCAGCGCGCATGACGCCGATGCTTGACTGTGATTGGCGTGCGTGTGACGGACTGTGACGGCTGTTGAAGCAAACCGCGGCCCACCCTGTTGGACCTGATGACTGTGGACGAGCTGCGTGTATGTGGACCGTGACGAGCTGTGGACAGCTGTTGAGCACCGCGCGCGCTGGTGGTATGATGATTGTGACGGAGCTGCCGTGTGACGGAATGTGACAGCTGTACAGTTGGAGCACCCGCGCCGGTGGCTTGTTGGACATGTGACGGCTCGTGACAGCTGTGAGCACCGCGCCGGTGGCGTGTTGCACTGTAACGGACTGACGTGTGATGGGCCTGTGGCAGCTGTCTTAGCCAACGCGCCCCGCTGGATGGCGTGTTGACATGTGAATGGCTGCGTGTGACGGACTGTGGCGGCTGTGAACAGCTGATGAGGCACCGCGCCCGCGGCCGGTGGCGTTGATGACTGTGACGGCTTGGTAGTGACGAGGACTGTGAACGGCTGAATGGATAACCGAGCAGCTTTCAGTAGAAGAAAGCTGCTCAAGCCACAGACAGTCGGGCGTGCAGGGCACGCAGGTGTGCCTGTCCGCGCTCTGCCAGCTCTTCGGTGTCCCGCGCCCCCACATTCATTGTGCGTGCCGTAACACTTGTACAGCGAGAAACCACACACGGCCAGAGCTGAGCCTGCGCTCGCCGCTGCAAGAGTGACCAGCTGTGGCGCCGGTCTCGCCGCTTCGAGCCGGACGAGGGCGGCTCGCCGCCGCGGGTCACCGCCGTCTTCGAGAAGAACGACTCCATCAGCTGGGCGCAGTTCAGGATGGTGTTCAGCAATTATTCACTGGTGACCGGGAATTCGTTAGCGGAGAATAAACAGCGAACATTCCGAGTTTTTGCTCTTGTTTGTGATTAATTGTACGTTTTGCGCTGCATCAGCTGTGCCGATATACCTGGATCGTTTCACAACTGAGGCTCCCTCTCACTTCCCGGGATATTGCATCGTAATTCGTATGTCACCCGGGAACATCGCAGTTCATGCAGCCTGAGAGGTTCGTGTTATTACGGTGTCCACGTTACCGAATTCGGGAATCGTGTCCGGCTCTGGAGAAATCAGTACAAAGTTACCAAATCATGTTTGTGTAAAAACGCACACGCCGGCCAGACCTGCGGTAAGCGTGATCACCGACAGAGCCCGATAATTATTGATAGGAGCTCTCGGAGGGAAAAACCACCGCTCCCGTCTGCGGGTAGGGGTCGTTTGAAGTGTGTAAGCCTGGGTCGGCGGGCCCTCGGCCTGTTTTCGGCGCGCTGCGCCGCGCCGAAAATGGTTCGCCGGGGCTCCAGGGGGGGGGGGTGCTTCCGCCACCCCCTGGCTACGTGCCTGATGTCATTGGTTGCAAATGACTCGAGGACTGTCAGTGTCCACATTTGTTCATGAGGCAGATTTCATGTGTGGCGGTGGCCATGATGTGGGTGTCATTTTCGCTTGTCATTGTTATTTGGTTCGAACCAGTCTGCGGATAACCGTGCTGGCTTCGGCAGCGGCACCCGACCGAGGCCCCACCGAACTGCTTGATTGGCCGACACTAGTCACCAGAGCAAATCGGACCGGGACACGGTCAATGACACGAGGTACTACTGCCACCGGGTCCGGCCACCAGAGAGCACTGGGTCAGTGGGTAGGGCCGGTCCGAAGGACAGCGCCTCTCCTGAACAACACGGTCTGTGCAGGCGCAGGTGATAGGGGGTGGGGGCTGCCCACACCCACTCAATAAGAAGGGGAAGCAAACATAGTATTTTTCCCAATTAATTTGTAAGAGGGGCTCTCCAAGAAGTTGGTTCAATTTTTTGGTATTTTTTACCAACGGTCCCCGAGGTGCCCCAGCCAACCTGAGGTGCTCGCCCTCTAATGCCAACAGAAGGCCCTCAGTCGGCCTGAGGAGGACCCTCGGTAGGGCTGAGGAGGCCCTCAATAGGTCTGAGGGGCCCTCAGAAGGCCTGCTACTTCAACATGAGCCCGTCCGACGTTTTTTGCAACCATTTAGAGGTCTTACAAAATATAGTGGCCTAAATCCACCTCTGGCTGGTACCATTTCGACACCTCTGATACCATTCCACGCATTTTCCGCAGCCATATATTCCGTAACCACTGTCAGTGACACGCGACACGTGAACCAGGGCTGACAAAATCGGGTAGAGAAAACACACCGGGCCGGGGAGCCGGACAGCACCTCTGTTTGGCACTGGTCAATGACACGTGACCCTGGTCTGAAGGCCGCGACCCATCATTAACACCGAGCCCTTTCACCAGTAGAGTGCGAAACCACGGGACAGGTCAATGACACGTGACCCTGGTCTGAAGGCCGCGAGGCGACCCTGTCTGGAATACATCATCAGCACCAATGCCTCACAGTGGCGAGAACCAGTTGCCCAGTCACGTGTCGCTGCATACTGTACCATACGACCACCGCCGCCGCCGCCAGGACCCGTGGCTTACCACCGCACCCAGACACTCACCCAGAGGCAGGCTCTGACAGCTGACGTAGGCCAGCCACCGCACATCTACACCACAGCACACACACAGGCGGAACGCTCTGCACAGCACACAGACAGGCGGCACGCTCTGCACAGCACACACCGACAGGCGGAACGCTCTGCACAGCACACACAGACAGGCGGAACGCTCTGCACAGCACACAGCGGCACGCTCTGCACAGCACACACAGAACAGGCGGAAACGCTCTTGCACAGCACACACAGAGCAGGCGGAACGCTCCTGCACACGCACACAGACAGGCGCGAACGCTCTGCCCACAGCCACACATAGCAGGCGGAACCGCTCTGCGCACAGCACACACCGACAGGCGAACGCTCTGCACAGTACACACAGACAGGCCGGAACGCTCTGCACAGCACACAGACAGTAGCGGGAAACGCTCTGCCACAGCACACACATACAGCGGAACGCTCTGCACAGCCACACCACAGGACAGGCCGGCACGCTGCTTGCACAGCACACACCGACAGGCGGAACGCTCTGGCACAGCACAGCACAGGACAGGGCGGAACGCTCTGCACAGCCACACAGGACAGGCGGAACGCTCTGCACAGCAACACATACCAGGGCGGAACGCTCTGCCACAGCAGCACACAGACAGGCGGCACCGCTCTGCACAGCACACACAGACAGGCGGACACGCTCTGCACAGCTCACCAGGACAGGCGGAACGCTCTGCACGGACACACCAAGACAGGCGGAACGCCTGCACAGCACACACCATACAGGGCGCGAACGCTCTGCACAGCACACACAGACAGGCGGAACGCTCTGCACAGCACACACAGACAGGCGGCACGCTCTGCACAGGACAGGGCCGATTGCCGCGAACCGCCTCAGATGGGACGAGGCATCGAGCCCGTAGGTTAGCGCCGGGTCATATGGTCTGTTTGCAGAGGATAGTGGTCGTTTGAGAGACATTCGTGACAAACTTTGAATCACTTACACGTTGTTATCTGTCCCAATGCATGTTGAAGTCTTGCAGACTATCGAGCTGATCGGAGACTACGACGGTTATAAGTGACGGAGTTCTGTAAATCCTCACAGGACCACGACGAAGTCGCTCATTCAATGATTGAGGATATCATCCGTCGTTTAGTATATCAACCACGGCGTTGTCTTCGACGACGGAGACAGTAAAATTGTTATCACCCTGCTGATACAAGCCGGTATAAGACCCTCTTCACATTGATACATAAGTGGAACGGTGAGTCACCTTTAGATACCAGAAACCAATTGGTGGCAGTAGAAGGTGACCTTAGGCCTATCGTGCAGCGGCATTCCGCATTATGCAGTGATGGGTATGATGTAACGCTGCGGTTACCGGGCACGATTGATATTAGAGGCTACCCAGATAACCAGAGAGGCCCAGAACAAACCGGTAAAACGATTGCCAGGCCCACGTGGTTCTGGCCGCAATAACCTTGGAGTGAAATATTATCACTTAGCTATATGCCCACACGGATAGCATATACAAGTCACGGCAGAGGAGATACAGGCTATACCTACAGCGGAGTGTATAAACAGGAAATACTCGAAACATCAGCCACGCACCATCGGTGTAGCTTTTCAGAACAAAGTTAGTAGGATAAATGTCATATTGCCTGAATGTTTTGGGTGGCGAAGGTGACAAATGGCCGTTTTAACGCCAGGAAATCGTAAAATATGACATTTTTGAATAGTCAATGTGAAGATGAATATTTTAACGTCAGGAAACCTTCAAATCCAACAAAAGTAGGTGGGGTAAAACAAAAACTTGGTGGGGCCAAACTCAAAATTGGTGGGGCAGTGGCCCCACAATTTGAACAGGAAACTCCCGTGCATGACACTGATGATTAAATACGTAAACCAATAAGCAGCATTGCGTGAAATATTGGCTTGGATAAAGGAAATAGGTCACCTGGAAGTTGTGGCATTGTATGACGTCATGCATATGGCAGCTCCGATATGGTACACAATGATGGTGGACTAGTGATATGTAGTGCGCAATATGGGTCACATTGCTCGAGTTTCAGAATCTTTCGATAAAATATGTCTACTTCACAAAAATACATGGTTCCTCGTAACTAGAGATGCAAATTTCAGGACCATGGGGCCGGCGCCGAGCCCAAATTCAGGGCAGCGGGCCTGAAGCTGTGTCTGAACTCAGGCTTGCCGGTCTCATGCCGGACTTAGCACAAGTTCGGGAATTACAATATTGTTTAATGTATAATAAAGTCGACATGCAGATTGCTGGCTGCCGGGCCTAGCGGGTGCTGCCACATGTAGCCGGGCTTGATGCCGGTGCTAACTCATTTATGTGCAGTGGCGGTGCCGGTTCCTTTTTTTCTTTAAGAAATGTGTGCATCTCTACTCGGTATCTACTCGTAACCCGCCGCACTTTCACGATTATGATAAAATACACGCGAACACTGTGATGGTTGCGGCTTAACTTACCCCAGGCCCAGGGTAAGCTACAAGCTAGCCGTAACCACCGCAAACTAGCCGTAGCCGGGTGGTTACGGCTGGTTTGCGGCGGATTCCGCACAGACGCAAATCTGACATCAGCGGATATGACGCCATAATACCGACGAAGACAGGAGTTTTGTCGACACGAAACCGAGTCTAAATTTAGGTTGGGTGGAAATTACTTAGCGGAGCGAGGAAATTCTTTCATTGCAATCCATCGTACGACTCAGCTCTACAATTGTGCTATATCAGTTAAAAACACAACACCATGTTAAAGGCGAACTCCCCAAGAGCAGCTTCCGAAATCAGACCATAACGATTTGCAATACTTTGTTGGAATGTCGCCTGGGAAATAGAAACTTCATTTATCTAACGACGTAAAATGGCAAGCATAGCCAGTGCATAGCATTACTAAAATAAAAAGAGACACCGTTTTTTGACGATAGCTTGTAACGAAATGGCCGAATCCGAATCAAATTTTCGCACTGTCTATTTCAGCTCAGGCGCCGATTTCTGTCCATATAGTCGGTTAACAAAAAATCAAAACTTATGGTACTTGCCATGGACTCGTAACGTTACGATCTGCTCGGTAGCCCATTCCCACAGCAGAGGCTATCGTGAAGTAGGTTGTGACCTCAAAAGCACGTGTTGTCTTATCGTCATCATCGTCGGTAGTCACGTGCTGTTGAGGTCACAACTCCCATCCTACGTCACGGTAGCCTCTACTGTGGGGTCACTGGGAATTGGTTTACCGAGCAGACCTTAACATTACGATTCAATGACAAGTACCATAAGTTTTTATTTTTTGTTAACAGACTATACAGACAGAAATCGGCGCCTGGGCTGAAATAGACTGTGCGAAAATTGGATTCGGATTCGGCCATTCCTTAAGAAATTTGATTCGGATTCGCCCAAAAACGAGGTCTCACGCGGTCTGAAATCCATAGCGACGGTAGCTAGTTGCCTTGCCATTTCAGAACATTCTGCGATTGATTTTGCATTAAGTTTGACTCTGACGAGTCGTTATATGCTGTAACGATACCAAACTACAACCGGAGGGACGGCGCTTCGTTCGTGTAGACTGTAGTCATGCATACAATGGTTGCCTCAATTTCAGGTGCTGCTAGCATATTGCCACTTGCAAATGCAGCTTTCAGTTAATCATCTGCTATTGAACATGAGTTGCACGATGGGACAGCAGAGGTCATGGCCTACGGGGGATCATAACACATCTGAGCAATGCATCAAACTAGACAGCGTGCGATGGGCGTCGGGCCTGTGCACTGTGCATACCAGACATGTATACATGTATATATACAAAATCCACCATGCCTGTTCCCACTTACTGCTCTCACAGCAGCAGCACATTACTGAATAGTTCCAGGAATATATGGGAGCTAAACACAGTCTCCGCTTCCCATGCATTTCAGTTGACTGACCACGACTGCCAGAGCCGGCCCGGGCAATGCTGCCGCCACTGAAACGACCGCGTTCTAGATCATACATACTAGGCGTTCCCTTCGGCGTTCATAAAGACGATAACGCTCGCCCCATTCTCAGTCATTAACTGCTGCTGCTGCCAGAGGTGGCAAATGTAGTTAGCTGAGAGGAACAAGGACCGCAAAATGCGCAGAAGACAGCAAAAGTATAGAAGTATATATGGAGACGTTCCCTGTCGGCTATCATTAGGTAAGTTTCATTTTACATTCAGTCTCTCACCTGTTCCTGTCAGAGGGGGAGGCCAGAAGGTAGTGTAGTGTAGGCCAGATGTAGCGTAGTGCAAGGTCAGAATACCGGAATTTTCAGTCCAAAGTATGCCGAATTTATAGAACAAACTAAATCCTTAGCTGATCTGCAGCGGAATCAACCCTCTAGATACGTATCGGATAAGTTCTTGAAGAGCAGCCGCAAACATGGGTAAATCGAGCAGAATAAGTCATGTACCCGGCGAACGGTTTAACCCCCGACACTGGAATCCGTGAGGTGGCTGCTGTGGGGGCGGCAGGGGCGGCGGGGGCGGCGGGGGCGGCGGGGGCGGGGGGGCGGCGGGGGCGGGGTCGGGGGCGGCGGGGCGGGGTGGGGGGGCGGGGTGCGGCGGGCGGCCGGGGCGGCGGGGGCGGGGAGCGTGGGAGGGCGGCGGGGGCGGCGGGGGGCGGGGGCGGGGGCAGGGGCGCGCGGGGCCGGGTGGAGGACGGGGCGGCGGGGGCGGCAAATGGTGGCAGGGCGGCAGGGCGGCCAGGGCGGCAGGGGCGGCATGGTCGGCATGGTCGGCAGGGGAGGCAGGGGCGGCGGGGGCGGCACGTGGCCACCACTCGACCCTGGTCGGACGCTCACCGGGCGAGCTGCAGTCCCAGAACGAGAGCGTGGAGAGGTCGGCGGAGGAGTCAGTTAGGTAGCGGCCCGTGGTCGCCATCTCCCCGGCGGAGGGCAGCGCCGTCGGTACTCCAGAGGTAACACAGCCACTCCACGCAGAGGTAACACAGCCACTCCACGCAGAAGTCTCCTCAGGCACTCCACGCAGCGATCCCTCAGGCACTCCACGCAGCGATCCCTCGGGCACTCCACGCAGCGGCACCTCAGGCACTCCACACAGAGGTACCTCAGCCACTCCACGCAGCGGTAGCACAGTCACTCCACGCAGAGTACCGGCGGCCAAGCCTTGCAGATGTGCACTCCAGCAGCCTTACAGCCGCGCCACACCACACACAGAGCGCGGATGACTCGCAAGGCCGGCAGAGATGGTCACTCTTTCAGCTCTTCAGTAGCAACACACACAGCGGCGCAGGCGGCAACGGGATCATATAATCCATACGGGATCAGTAAATCCACCGGCTGTACGGTCGCACACGAAGCTGTTCCGCGGTCAGGGAAGGCTCATATGACACCCCGACGGTCAGTCACGGGAAGAGGCCTGTATGACACGTGGTAGACGAGGCGCGCAGGAGGTCTGTGTGACACTGGTCGTGCACGAGGCGCGGAGGTCTGTATGACACTGTCGGGCAACGAGGCGCGCGGAAGGTTGTAAATGACAGCTGTCGGTGCACGAGTGCGCGGAGGTCCTTTGTATGACACTGTCGGTGCAACGAAGGGCGCGGCGAGGTCTGTATGACACTGGTCGAGACGAGGCGCGGCGGAGGTCTGTAATGACACTGCGGACAGCGAGGCGCGCGAGGTCTGTATACACTGTCGGTACACGAGGCGCGCGGAGGTCTGTGTGACACTGTCGGTGCACGAGGCGCGGAGGTCTGTATGACACTGTCGGTGCACGAGGCGCGCGGAGGTCTGTATGACACTGTCGGTGCACGAGGCGCGGAGGTCTGTGTGACACTGTCGGTGCACGAGGCGCCGTCACACTGTGATCCTGAGACGCAGCTCCCCGGCCGCGGCGGCGTCTGGCAGTCAGCTGAGCGACAGCAGAGGTGCAAACCACCGCGCGGCGCAAACACCGACCATACGTAACGCAGACGTGCAAACCACCACTGGCTGGTGTCCCCGACCCGAGCAGATGGATCGCAGACGTGCAAACAACCACCACTGATGTCCCCGATCCGACCAGATGGATCGCATAGATCCAAACCCCCGGTGCAGATTGTAGAGATGCTATCATCAACACCCAGACCCATTTATCAAACAGTGGAAAACGACCATTACCCAGAATACAGACACTGAAAAAAGAGATGCAAACTCCGTACCAGTTGTAATGAGTGAGGAGGGAATGAGATCGTGCGCCCACATAAGATAAGATCCCCATTCCTCGATTCCTTATTTGTCAGTAGGCAGATTCTAACCCTCGTCGGGTAATCAAACACTTCCGAGCCCAATGCCAGGAACATTTGTAAATGCAAGACAAACCCACATCTCTTAACACGCGCACTGGAGGGGAGACTGTTCCCCCACTAGAATGTTTTGTGTGAAAAACTCGAAAACGAGAGCAGAGCAGGCGGCGGTAGTTTTTGTGCGATATTTACGACAACTCAAATAGCGATAGTTTGAACGTAAAAAATTGGAAAATCGTTAGGTAATTTTTTGAAGTTGTAAATGGATTTGAATATCCAAGAATGGCGACTAAGAATCGAGGCCGGCGAAGCGATTATAATTCGGAACCAACAGTCAGATCGGGAGGATTCCAACGCTATTCGATAGCCAATGTCAATGTTCATCCCTGAACACAACTTTTAACACATTGCTGGTGACCTGTGACGTCACAGAGGTCAATTTAAAAAATGGTGACGTTTGGCCAGATTTGACCTTCGTGACCTCGTTTGACTCTTAAGATATTGACCTAAGGTCACCCAAATTTCAGCAAATGTAGATCATCATAGAAACTACCTATCCTGTAAGTTTGATGGTTCTAGCTTTCATACTTTCTGAGATCTCAGGGGAAGGAGCACTGAAGTCCCCCCCCCTCCAGTGCGCGTTAGTGTCATACCCCTCTTCAGTGCGCGTGTTAAACAATTTACGTTTCTGCACCAGAACTCGTAAACAATGACTCCGCGAAATAGTCTCATTATGTGGAAGCCTAGCACTTCGCTTACTCAACGTAAAAATGAGCTGCAATGGCTTTTCCTGGCTGCTTATACCAAACACTACATGGAATCAAAATAGAACTGCCCGATTCATCAAACATGAAACTAAATTACACATCACAACTTGTATATTTAGTGACAATATAATATTAGCTTGGTTAATGGTTAGTCAGCGATGGGTCATAGCCATTAACCTGAGGGGGAGGAAAGCTGGAGGAGGAGCTGAAAGGACGAAAGCTGAGCGGGAAGGGGAGGGGCGACCCCACCCTGACGGACTTTTGTCATAGCTCAAAAACTAACAGCGCCAAAACCAGGCCCTGGCTTAAATTTACCCACCTTGCTTTAGATCCATCTCGTTTAAATATTTTGATTGCTAATTGTTTCGTCTCGATCCGACAATTGGTTCCGGAGATAGACAGGGGGCAAAATCTGCCCCGTCCCACCGGGCTGCCGACTCCAGGCGGACGGACGCTCTGACGGAGCTAAGTCGGAATATATCCGAGTTTTTCCCGCGCGTGCACGGAGGTCAGACGGGTGCCTGCCGCCCCAATGGTCCCCGGTCCTAGCCGCACCCGTCAGGAATGTCTACTTGGCGGTCGCCGGAGGCAGTTTAAACGGAACCGAGGGGGTCCGGACCATTGTCCGGACGGGCTCGGGCGGCGTAAACAGGCCCGGGGATAGGCACTGACGGGTGCGGTGAAGACCAGGACGGGTGCGGTGAGGACTGGGCTGAACAGGCCGCAGTAAGGCTATTGTTTAACCCTCGCCCTACCGGGGGCTGACAGGCCCCCCGAGGTTTTTCTTAAATAACTTCTTACACATGCAGCGCATCTTGCTGAAATTTTCAATAGCTGAGTTTACAACAATTATACGCATTCTGTCAAAATTTTATTGAAATTGGTTTAGTAGTTTGAGAGATAATGACGTCTAGTGACGGGACTCTTACAGTTGGGTGGAAAGGAGACGGTTAGATCTTGAAAAATTATTTTAAATCGCGTGGTGATAATGGGCGAGTCGTTTTTTGCGGGCCGGGCCCCAGGCAAAATTTAGGGCGTGGGTGGTGGTCAAACAGGGAAACGGCAAAAGACCCCGGAAGAAATGCATCTTTAAATAAGATGACAATCTTGGGATTAAAAAAAAAAAAAAAAAAAAAAAGGGTTTTTTTGATCCCCCTCCCATTTTTAAAAATCACTCAAAATAAAACGTCAAAAATTGTAAAAGAATGAAAAAGGAATATATTGAGAGAAGTCAGCATGAACAATATCCAAACCAAGATTGCAACGCAATAATCTCTATTTTTGACTCGATTGCTACCTAGAAGTGTAAGCGGGGAACTGTTATGAAATGCAAACGTCTTGCCGCGGTAACGGATTTTGTGAGACGTACACTTTATTTTTGACCATTTTTGGACCCAGATACCGACAATAAAGTACCTTTTCTGTATTTTCATGATGATTGTTGGATCAGATTGTTTTTCTTTTTAAAATGGGCCGGCGCGCCAACTAACGAAGTGTAGCTTTGAGGTGGGTTTGAGTGTCTATAATATCGCTTTTCTAGGTTATTCTCAAGAGACAATAATAAGTACCTAAGGAAACATGGCTTTTTTTTTTACATTTATCCCTTTCATCTTTTTTTTTTTCTGACAGCAAATTCACTATTCCGGACGTGGTCGAGTCGAGGTCATTCGCTTGACCTGGAAGGTCATCCGTTGACCTGAAACCTAAAAATCGTTGGATACATGACAGGCAACATGCTGGTTCTTACCGCGTTGTTATGTTGCTTGGTTTGGAAGTTAACAGTTAACAGTATGGCGAGGGTTAAGCACAAAAGAAAAAAGGAAATGCAAAGGGCTGCAAAATGGCCATTTCATATTTTTTGTATCCCCATTTTGGGGGCAGGTGAATGACCTCAAAATAAAATAAAAATAAAAACATTAAAAACGGAGTGTATGTAGAAGAACCACATACAAACGGAACCCAAATACAATTTCAAATCAATATCTTTATTTTGGACATATTATGGCTCCTTAACCCTATTAGTGTCAGGGGGCCAGTTTCGACCACCCCTCAGGTTTTTCGTGGATATATCCGGAACCGTTGGGAGCAGGCCCATTATATTTTCGGGTTTTTCCTAAAATTGATTTCCGCATCCGCATATGGTGTAAGGAATTTGAGTTATTATCCTTAACAGAGGCGGTGTCAGGACCCAATTTCGGTAGGCCAATTAGGCGATATTTTTCGATAATACGGAGATGCATTCTTCATGGCTTCTTTCTAGCTGCATCAAGTATGAAGGAGTTAAAATGTTCAGGGCGATTGAAACAAGTTCACATTAGTTGTTGCTAATGAAATACATTAACTATTGAACGGCAGAGGCGGTTTCAGGGACTTGAAAGGGGGAGGTTTCCAAGAAGTATGAAACGTTTGGCTGGCAGTCATTAAAGCGATGCAGGATAAATTTATAACTATGAAGATGCAAAAGATAGTTTCCTGTTTCTCCTTCCAATATTTGGATAAGTTATTCCATATAGACTTACAGGGGCGTGTTCAGTCACAGGAAAAGGAGGTGACTGACATAATAATGACGATATGCCAGCGATTACGACGGAATAGAAATATAGCTTAAAGGGACTCACATCGGTCACGTTGAGTTGTCACATCGGTCATGTGGAGTTGTTGACACTGGTCTATAGAACATATTTTTCTGAATTTAGCCATATACTTCATTTCTCCAGATTCACTCTAGTTGCTGAGATATTCCAAATTCGCCAAGATAATGTTGGCAACACAGAATTATCGATATTCGCCAGAGAGCTTTCGCTACTACAAGCATTGCCCTTATATTGCAACGCTAGCATATATGGTCAATAGAAAGCAGCTCGTGCGCGCTGATTGCAGCTGCCGAACAGAGCCTCGATAACTGTTTTACATTGTTCGCATGGGGTTGTTTAATGTCTTTGATGCGCCATTCTAGTAACATCTTCTTTACTCTGTGTATAGTGGCGATTGTTTATGGATTTGGAAACAAAACAATGTGGAAAACAGAATATAAGTAAAAACTCAACTAAAGGGACTCCAGGCGTGAATTTTATCGTATCAAATAATTAAACCAATAGCTTCTTACCGTAATAAGAATATATTTGAGATTCCAAAAGAGTAGGCACACTCCCTTTACAACAATATATGCACATATGGGGCAAGGGGAGTACTTGCGTTAAAATCGGTAACAAGACCTGGCAGCTGTGTTGTAGATTGTGTCGAGTCGAGGATCGTGAATCAACGACGTTTGATTTGTGAAAATCGGACGAGTAGATCTCTAGATCTCAAGGGGGGAATCCCCCTCGCCATTACTAGGGTTAGCCAGGAGCCTGCCAGTGCCACTAATAGGGTTACGTTTGAGTAACTCACGACGTCATATATGTATTTTTTGCTTTGAATGACCAGATAAAGACAATTCAAGCCAGTACTGCATTTCTGAGAGACAAAACTGGTCTAGGAACATGCCATTTTTATTCAGATTTATCAATTTTAAAATTTGACCTTATGTGACCTGTTCTTGACCTTGAACTTTGCGTACAATTTCACTTTTGCGTATGCAGGAGATGCATTTTACCTTTGAGAGCACTTTGTGCAATAACAGTCTCAATCTAAAGCGTCACCTGACATATGACTTAATTTCAAAATTAAGTTGATGTCATGCATTAGATGCGTCTCATTAAGAGCTTTCGATTGCCACCTTGCACGTCTCACTGCGGCTATTAATTCGGAAGATAACGAGGGGGCGAAAAACGACCCCAAGCCAATGGCGTTCGGCTGGGACCCCAGCTAATGCCGAGTTAACTCATTAGTAATGGTGGGCAGCTTCCGTTACTCCGTTACACCGTTACTAACGTAACTACATTTTTCAGTAACGGAGTAACGATCTCGTTACTTTTCAAAACAGGTAACGGACCAAGTAACTTCCGTTACTTTATAATCAAGTTCGTTACTCCGTTACTTTTGTGTTGAGATAGTGGGCCGGGGTGAAAAGGACGGGCACCACTAGCGGGGGAAATAGAGGTAACATATAAAAACCGATATATTACCGAACAAATCTCCTCTTAGGTCGTCTGAGGTCAATGACCTTGGTTGACCTGTGTAATATAATAACATAACATAATTACAGTGAAACATATCATTATGTAAAATAAATGCCAATTTTGAAATCAGCGTCACAAAATACCATAGAAACTGCCAGAGACAAAACAAAGTGATCTCAGGTCGTCGGCGGTCAAAATCTCAGTGGAAACCATAAGTGTCACCTATAAACACCTTCACTTGTTTATATGTTCCTGAACAACAGACACTCGGAACGTACAGGGTGGTAAAAATGTTCTGTCCACTTCATCGGCACCACCTCTGTCTCTGTCTGTCTGTCGGTGCTGCAGTGGAATCCAATGCAATTCCTATAGCCCTCGCCCCCGGTATCAAGAGCGAGAGCATACATACAGGGTGTCCAACAATTGATGTCACACCCTCCCACGAGCTAAATTTCCTC
>VOPJ01009417.1:0-32463 GCA_014673585.1 Semibalanus balanoides
GGTGCCATGGTAAAATGTTTTCTGTGACTGAAAGGCATAATACGATAATAACAGATAGGAAGATTCAAACTAATGCTTGGCATAAAAAACCTACTGTTCAATCGTTAGGTAGTGACATAGCTGGTGATCAGCGAAATCCGGACCTTAGATTTTTGTATTATTTATTTTACTTTTATGCATTACAAAATGTTCATGATTGTGGCTGCGAAAAGAATATTGTTGGTGCCAGGGCACCTTCAAAGAGATAGAAAATCATACTCCTGGCTACTGTTAAGCGGAGAGGGGGGAGGGTACATCACAACTTACCGGGACAAAAATCAAAACCTGCCGGATCGGTTTTGGGGAACATACGTTTGTTGCCTACCGGTATTTCGTGGGAGGAGGGGAGCGGGCAATTACCTATTTTGCCCAACCGTAGATCCGCCAATAATTGCACGAGCTCTTCCCCTTTTGTTTTCCTTTGCGATTCGCTGTACTATCATGTTTTCACCAACTCCAACAAGCTTTTAGGGAGTTGGTAGGATCGGAATTTTTGTCCCTTCTCAGGTAACAGATACCGTTGTAACAAAGTTGTGAAAAATCAAGTTGGAATTTTACGTTTTAACAACGTTGCAACAACGTCGTGAATGTTGTGAAGAAAAAGTTGTATAACGTCGCTGTTAACCGTTTCAGTAACGTTGTATCGTTACGATGTCACAACTTTTTTAGTAACTTGGGAAATAGCTCGCAATGTGGGTAAATTATCTAAATTGGAGCTATTACCATCTTACTAAGATTAATGATCGGACCACGGTAAGTACGTTGGCCTATTGCTTGTCAAACAAGTAACGTTGTGGCATCGTGTATTTTCCATCAACGTTTTTGTTTAAGCGGGTACAAGTTAACGCTTATGACAACGTTCCTGGGAGTCTACAAAAATACACTATCACAACGTTGTGTAGGTGTGTTGCAACCTTGTCACAACGTAGTGACAACGTCAAATTGTTAGCTGGGTTGTCAGTCACTGTTCAAATTAAATCTTTAGAAGAGACTAGAGAGAAAGCGAAAAATGATGCCTCCTTTTATATTCTCTATATCTACGACCATTTGCGAACTGCGTGCAGAATTTTCGCTCACAAAGCTCAGTTACTTTTAGTGAGCTATTTGCAACCTTTAATGATTCAACGAGTATATTGCAACGAAACGCTTGCGGAAGACCTTTGTTCTGGTCCTTCACCTGCGCTGAGAGCAGGAAATTATGTCGTGTCCATCACCATCTGCATGTGACCCGGGGTAGCGGCGCTCGCCGCCGGCTCAAGAGCCCTCCTCACACACCTCCTGCTAACAATCGATGACTTCGACCAGAGCGACGCCCCGCCGTCCGCCAGGCTCTGATTGGTCGCAGCCGGAGAGGACCCGCCTCGCTGCTCTGTGATTGGTCAGCAGTTCTGCGCTGCTGCGGGCGGCCGGCCGGCCCGCCCGCTGGGCCGGTCACCTGGTCTACCGACGGACGACAGTGCCACCCGACACCGCCGCAGTTGCCGCATCGAGTGCCGTATCGCTCCGCCGCGCGCGTGCCTCCGCCATGTTTTCCCAGACTCGTGACTGTGCCGGCGCCGCCTCCTACAACGGCTTCTACCCGATGTACCACGCGCACCACCCGGCCGCCTCGCAGGCGGGCGGCTACTCGGAGCACCTGGCGCTGCCGTATGCCGGCGGCGCGCCGCTCCAGTACCCGGCAGACAACTACTGGGACAATTACCGCTCCGTCATCGGCGGCTACAACGAGTGGCACGGCCAGGGCTTCGGCGGCGCGCCGCCACTGGCCGCCCCCGCCCCCGCCCACCTGGCCGCCCAGCCCGGCACGCCGTCGCCGCAGCAATGCATGTCCGGGCCGGGCGTGGCCGGCCGGAACGACTCGCCCGACAGCGGTATTGTGACGGGCGTGGCCGACCTCCCGCTGCCACTCGGCAGCGTGGGTCTGATGACCGCCGGATCCGCCGCCGCCGCCGCCGCCGCCGCTGCCGCCGTCGCGCCTGAGCTGAGCCCAGCCGTCAGCGGCGGCTACCCGCGGCCCCAGCAGCTGCAGCAGCAGTCTCAGCAGCCCCAGCAGCAGCAGCAGCAGCAGCAGCAGCCGCCACAGCCGGCCCGCGACAACTGGGAGTGGCTCGACCGGAACTCCTACCCGACCACGGTCCGCGCGCCGCCAGGTCAGCCTGAGGCGCCCGCTCAACACCCCACCACAGACAGTACGTCAGGTCAGCCTGAGCCCGCTCAGCACCCCACACACCCGCCACGGCTCCGTCCCTGTCATCAGATTAGGCCTGAGAACAACCTAGCACCTACCACAGTCCCGGCACGGCCCGTCCCGTCCCCCAATCAATCAGGACCTGAGAACACCTAGGACTCACACACCCGGCCACTGGCCGTCCCCCTGTCAATCAAGATCAGTCCCTGAGAAACACCTAAGGACCCACAACCCGGCCACGGCCCGTCCCTGTCAATCAGATCAGGCCTGAGAACACTAGGACCTACAACCCGGCCAACGGCCGTCCCTGTCAATCAGATCAGCCTGAGAACACCAAGGACCTCACAACCCGCACGGCCGTCTTCGGTCAATCAGATCAGCCGAAAAACACCTAGGACCTCACACTCCGGCCGCGGGCCCGTCCCTGCAATAGATCAAGCCTGAGAACACCTAGGACCCACACACCCGGCCACGGCCGTCCCTGGTCAATTCAGATCAGCCTGAGAACATCCTGGACCCCACACAAGACCCGGCCACGGCCCCGTCCTGTCAATCAGATCACCTGCTGCTGAGACACTATGCACCCCACACACCCGGCCAACGGCCCGTCCCTGTCAATCAGATCAGCCTGGAGAACACCTAGCACGCCCACACACCCGGCCACGGCCCCGTCCCTGTCAATCAGATCAGCCCTGAGAAACCTACGCACCTCACACACCCGGCAACGGCCCGTCCGCTGTCAATTCAGATCGCCTGAGCACACCTAGCAACCCCCACAACCCCGGCCATCGGCCGTCCTGTCATCAGACGCCTGAGAACACCTAGGACCCACACAGCCGGCCACGGCCCGTCCTGTCATCAGATCACCCCTGCTACCTGAGAACACCTAGCACCCAACACACTGAACCGGCCACGGCCCGTCCTGTAATTAGATCAGCCTTGAAGAACACCTAGCACCCCAACACAACACCGGCCACGGCCCGTCCTGTCATCAGATGCAAGCCTGGAGAACGAGCTAACCACCTCACACACCCGGCCACGGCCGTTCCCTGTCAAATCAGATCAGCCTGAGAACACCTAGGACCTCATACACCCCCGCCAGGTAAATCTGGGCCACCTCTCAGCTCCCGCCATATACACCCGCCAGGTCAGCCTGAACCACCTTCTCAGAACCCCACATACCTCCGCTAGGTCAGCCTGACTGGCTCACCCTCTGTCCACCATAGACGGTACACCAGCCGCGGTTATCGGCTCCCAACTGGTCCACTGCTCCTCCCATAGTCCCCAGTACCCATCACTCACCACGGCCCTACGGCCTACATTGATCACAATGTAAAACATGAATTGATGCATAACACTGCCATGCTATCTTTGCACACATCCCAGCTCACTGACAGGCCGTTGCTCAGCCTAGCCTGACGCTGGCTCTATTGCTATATTCACACAGAGCTCTTGACTCACAGCTGCTACGCAGCGCACATTCCTGTGACTATGCCTTTCCATACTAAGTGTATAACAGCTGGTGTTATTAGTTATTACCTGCCGCCGTGCCTTTATAAGTTAGATGCTGCATTAAATGTTGAAGAAGAGCAGTGCCAACTCGCAGAAGCTGAGACTCAGTACAGTCCTGTCTTTTCAACTTGAACTGTGGTGGGTCTGGATCTTCATAAAGCAGGATGTTGTGATCTGGAATTGAGCTAAAAATGCAACCCATGCGGGCCGGATGCCTGTTTTTATACAAGCCTTCCCTACCCTGATACTGCAAATCTCTTCCTACAATGCCTCCCAAGATGACCACTTCTTTTGTGTTAAGCACAACACCACAAACATTGGGAATTTTATGTCAAAGAATATGCCTTTAGTTCTCGTCCTCCAATGCAAAGTCATAATTTATTTATTTAGAGGTCTGCGTCTGTTCTAAATGGCTGATGTAGCTCTAAAGTGGCTGATATGCGTATTTTTTAGGTCCAGGTGGTAGTTGGGAAATTGAATAACAGATGTTAATGTATGCAACACATTCAGCGCACAACTTGGGGTGCCTTGCTGGCTATAATTGGTAAACTGCCGGTCCTTGATCAAGTCTTAAGTACACAGAACTCCACCTATGGTTTTGTTAATAAGATTTGTAGTTTCTACGTTCTCAGTCTGTATATGTCCTAGCTTCCATAGAACAAGATACTTCACATTTAAACGCATCTGTTCACTTTGCGCTTTCAAACCGGGGGTATGCGGCCACAACGCAACGGCTACCGAAATTAAATAGAATACCTACAGAATCCCAGTAATGCGGTGTTAAGTAATCGCATTCTTGTCTCGAATGACATATCTCCCCTGCGCGCCTGACGTTCCAAACTTGACTAATTTCGGTAGGACCGCCGGCACCGTTCTTTAAAAGCCTCAGTTTGGTATTCCGAACATCTGGCGCCGACCACCAGCGCTCTGTTTTGGGAGCAGAAGCCATGCTGGAGAACATTTAACTTATTTGTGAAGCAAAGTGTTTGAAGTCGGAGGCATTTGTAATAAATACTGTGCCTCTGCACACTAAAAGATATCCATCAGGAGTGGCTCTGCACGCACACATAGCGCACCAAACATTCAACAGCTCATACGGTGACAACGCTGATCTCAAAGTGGAGTTCGTGGGGGACGGTTGCACGTACCCAAGATTCATAAATGACAATGTCGAAAGGTCATTATAAATCACATAAATGCGGATTTATGCACCTGGCTATCGTCTATATATTCAGAGCTTTAAGAATAAATGATGATGATGATGATGATGATGTCTGCAGCTGAAGTGTTTCTCTGCATACAGCTTAAATATCTTTGAAATGCTGAGACTTTGCTCTTCTGTCAATAACATTCCTCTAAAAATGATCACTTTTTTGGTGTTAAACACAACAGCACCAAAAACATAAGACAATTTCATGTCAAAGAGTATATCTATGGGTGTCGTCCTCCAATGCAAAGTCATAATTTGTCCACTAGAGGGCTACGTCTGTGGTTACTAAATAAACAACCAAATTAATTTGGCCACTACCAGCATTCTGGTGGTTTGGTTGAACTGGGCAGACATGGAATGGATCCCTGGTGAGTCGTTACGTCGAAACGATGAGAGCGAGATGGTGTTTTAGAACAATGAAACTGCCGTTATCAGCCCAAACATCCATTTAAAGTTAGCTGTCCGATTGTATGCTGTTTAAATCATTTTGAAGTTTGCATATTTTGTGTTAATGTAACAACTCAAATCATTTCTAGATAAATGCAAATCACTTAAGCAAATATTTAAATATGTATTGTCCTTAAATGTTATACCGGTACGGAATTTGGGATTATGAGTTCCGTACCACAGATTAAATCAAAATAGTGTGCAGTCTTACAACATACTCAATGGTAAAACCTTCAACATTGCATGCCACTTTTTGCGTTCTGTTTGAAACAAATAGAGGAGCAAATCACCTATCTGGGTAATATACCCTAAGCTAAGATTCCTTATGCATTTTCGTTTTTATATTCGTCGACAGTTTGTCCACATAAATGTCTGGTGAAGACCGTTTGCACTTTGAAGTACTAGTTCTGTCAGCCCTGCTAGACGGGATCTTATTTTGAGCTGGCTGCGGGTTAGGTTATTATGACAGTTTGGCAAAGTCGCAATAAAACATGAGCTTGTGTAATCGACTCGAAATATTTGCTGAACATAAACGGTTCACAGGTAACACCCATTCACCTGTCACTGACATGACATTGAATCATGCGCCGCTATGGCTTCGGTCTGATCTGAGACGAGCGCGAGAAGACGCTGCATCCCGTGACGGCCGTGGCCATATAGTCAGCATAATACAACAGCCTGGGTATAGCCTGGCGTACTTGAGCTTGAAGCTCTTCGCGGATACCGCGAGGAGACGCCCGGCTACCAACTAGCTCTTGTCCAGCTTCATGTGCTATGGTGGGGACTAACATATGCATCGTGTCATTCGTCATGTCATTCTGCCGTGTTTGCCGCTTTTTTAGTTTGGTGTTAGTGGTAAATAAATGTCAGTCCCTTGTCATTGTCATTGTCATTGTCATCCAATGTCATTCCCTTACCTATTTAAGGTATAATTTTCAGACAACTTGTATGCAAATATGATGTTAAGTGCACCCTGAGTAAGGATTTCGGTCAATTGCTTTCTGGAATCAAGATACACAATTACTTTGGTTAGAAAGTAATATATTGAAATTAATACTTCTCTTGATTTTGAAATTATGGGAATGCGCAATTTTTCCGTCGAGAGTAATGTTTAGCACCCAAAACACTGAATTATTCATGGCATTTCTCCGGCGGATGGCGCCAGATGAAGGTCAATGCAAAATCCTGTTTTGCGAATTATTTGTATCAAAGGCCCCACCCCACGACAGTGACAAATGGAGCATCTGTCGACTTTTCGATGAAGAACAAAAATATACATCACACTGGAAATACGCTGGTGAAATTGCAAACTGATCCGGTGGCCACAAATCATGCCAGACACACCGAACTGACAGCAACATAGTACTTTTTAATATGTGCAATTTATTGAGTTGCTGAGGGAGTATCATGTTTCCATTCGCCCATTTCGGTGTCCTCAGCAGCTACTACCAGAGGCATGAATGCCCTTTTAAGGTTTTGATTTAGTTTGTAATCCGTGTTATAATGATATTGTTCTATAATAGGGAACCATAGTAATTTAATAATAATTTTTGCACACCTAAATTCGAGCTATTAAATGTTGTAAATGGGGAATTCAGTGAGGGAAAATGAAGATTCCCATCTGCTTTGGTATTTTGCATAGTCTACCAGGTCTGTCATACAATAATACATAGCTGCGATCTCTTGGCACATTATTTCATCTTTCAGCACACATTTGAAACTGACGAACAGTTATCCAGTTCAAAATTTCCACTGCAATCCACTTAATTTAATTCACTTATTTTGAAATCCAGAAATTGGTATTAATACCATTTTTTAAAGAATATGAATAACATGCTTGATTTGGGAAGATAAACTTGGGACAGGATCATTAACATTTTATCCACAGTTTTCCCACTCAAATCCACTCATTTAATCCCCTTTTTACTCCACATATTTTTCTTCAACCACTTGCTTTTAAGCAGATGGATAACATGATTGATTTTGGGAAGATAAACTGGGACAGGAGCAGAAACATCTATGCAAATTGTAGCTTCTTGTTTGGAAGCTATGTCCGAACATCTAACGAGCAGCGAGCTGTAATGCTTTCAGTATGATGCCCTCCCTGCAGCAGAAAAGCAAACTGATATCGCCCTTCGTGTCCGAAAACAAAAACCACTTCTTTTCGTGTCAACCAAGGCCCACCACACTTCCAACCGATCGAAGCGGCCATTTATTTGTCACCTGCTCTTGCGCTTTTCGCTACCCAGGCCTTGAATTGATTCAACGTACCACTGTTCACTGCCCAGTGCTCGCTGCCTGGGCATGACCACCTCTGCGGCCGCCGCACGCGCGCCCCAGCCCCCTGCCATGTGGTGCTGGCTGGCGTCACGGTGCCCCCGACAAATTGGGGCGGCCAGGCGGACCGGGGTGGCCGGCCCGACCGTCTGGCCGCTGCTGTCGGGTCCTTTCTGGGCCCTGGCCTGGGGTAGACTGCAGTCCACTGGGCAGTGGTCGGTCCCAGGTCAGAACAACCTGGTGTCAAGCTTGATACTCGGTCTGAGCTTTATTGTCATGACGGACTGATTTGCTGGATCGCCAGTCTTAACTAGCCATACTTACAAGCTGGGCTGCCAGTCCGAGCTGGATTAGGTATCGATCAGAGCTGGATTGCCTCAGAAGGTATGTCTTCAGAATGGTGTTGGTGTGGTGACCGGGTAAACGGCCTCCGGTCTTGCTGATGCATTTTACTGTCGGTTGGCCAGCTTCTCCAACTCCAACAACCAGCTTCGCTGCTGATCCCCGTGATTGTACGAATTGGTTTTGTCGAATGTTGGTCCGGTCTGGACTCCGGTCCAGCCGTTGGTCGCGGTTGGTCCAGCCGTTGGTCCGGGCCGATCCAGCTGTTAGTCAGGGCTGGTCCAGTCGTTGGTTTGTTGGTCCGGTCCAGTTGTTGGTCGGGCTGGTCCAGCCGTTGATGTGGTCCGGTCCAGCCGTTGGTCATGGGTGCCGCCTCCAGCCGTTGGTCTGGTCCGGTCCAGCCTCGGCGGGGGCCGGTCCAGCCGTCCCGGTCGGGGGCTGGTTCCAGCCGTTAGTCTGGTCTGGTCCGAGCCGTTAGTCTGGTCCGGTCAAGCCAGAATCGGTCGGGCGGTCGGCAGCCGTCGGTGCTGGGCTGGTCCAGCCGTTCAGTCGCTGGTTCCGGTAATCCAGCCGTCGAGCCTGGGTCCGGATCCAGGCCGTCAGGCCTGGCTCCGGTTCAGGCCGTCGGTCGGGGCTGGGGTCCAAAAAAGCCGTCTGGTTCGGGGCTGGTCCAGCCGTCCAGCCTGGTCCGGTCCAGGCCGGTAGCCTGTCCGGTCCGAGCCGGTCGGCGGGGGCGTGGTCCAAGGCCGTTTGGTCTTGTCCGGTCCAGAGCCGTTAGTCTGGTCCGGTTCCAAGCCCCGATCTGGGTCGGGGCTTAGGTCCAGCCGTTGGGTCTGGTCCGGTCCAGGCTCGTGAGGTCGGTCCGGTCCAGCCGTCGTTGGCCCATGTGGGCTCGTCCAGCCGTCTCGTGGTCGGGAGCTCGTTCCAAGTTGTCGGGTCGGGCTGTCCAGCCGTCGGTCGGGGGCTCGTCCAGCCCTTGTCGGCGGGCTGTACGCAGCCGTCGGTCGGGGCTTGGTCCAGCCGGTCGGGTCGGGCTTGTCCAGTTGTCGGTCGGGGCTGGTCCAGCCGTTGGTCGGGGCTTGGTCCAGCCGGCGGGCCGGTCCAGCGCGTGGTCGGGCTGGGTCAGCCGTCGTCGGGCCGCCCAGGCCTGGTCGGGCTGGTCCAGCCGTCGTCGGGCGGGGTCAAGCCGTTGGTCGGGGCCGGTCCAGCCGTTGGTCCGGGGCTGGTACCAGCCGTTGGGTCGGGCTGGTCCACCGTTGGTCGGGGCCGGTCCAGCCGATTGGTCGGGGCTGGTCAAGCCGTCGGTCGGGGCTGGTCCAGCCGTTGGTCGGGCCGGTCCAGCCGTTAGTCTGGTCTGGTCCAGCCGTCAGTCTGGTCCGGTCCAGCCGTCGGTCGGGCCGGTCCAGCCGTGGGGTGGTATGCAAGAATGGCCCTGACATGGGCCCTAATGCCCCCCCCCTGGTCCGCCAGTGCCCTGGACTTGAGAGGTGGGAGTTGCTTCCAATCATGTCCGGGACCGGGTGTTGCTCGAGCAAGCAGTTCTCCAGACCGTGAGGTGTACGGCACATGCGCAAAGACTCAGCGATCGTGGGGGATTGTCGGTTTTCTAGCGCGTTGATTAGTTCCCTGAACGTGGCGTGGCTTGCTATAACGCAGATGGGCGCATGGTTGTGGTGTTGGGGTCAGCTATTTTATAGTATAGCACCGGCGAGTCCAGGGGCAGTGTTAGGGCCATGCCCCCCCCCCAAAGGCCCTTTAAAGTGGGCACTGTTTGCCCCCCTCCGGCACCAAAAAAAAACACAAAAGAGAGTCGGGAGTCAACGCCTCGCGATCCATGACAAGGCAGAATGTACAGGGGCCGCTCAGGGCTCGGGATCCTCGCCGCTCACCGCCAGCCATTACCCTGGCAAACTGGAGCAAAACACAGCCATAAAGCGGCTTTGTTCTGGCCGCCAGCGGGCGGCGGGTGTGCGTGTGACTGCCGCCCGCGGCGGGGCCGCCACGTGTAGGCAGCAGAGGCCCTCGGGAGGAGGGGGCCGCTGCGTGAAACACGTGCGTGAGACCCGCCCTCTCCCCGTCTCCCAGCCAGCCGGCCTCTCTCTCTCTCTCTCCGTCACACCCTCGCCCGCGTCGGCACGACTGAAGTGACCGCCTCACCGCTCTCTGGGAAGGCTGGTGATATTTGTCACCGCGATAATAACCCACTTCCTGTCGTGGTTCCCGGTGCTGCTCGTACCGCCATGGCTTCGGTAAACTTCCGTGAAGGTTATCAACATCGTTGGCTTTGGGATCGGGGATTTGATAATGAGGGAACTTCATGTATCATCGCCTACGCACTTGACACGGCACCGCGTCAAAAGCAGAGCAAACACTCGTGAGAAATGTTGGCTGCGGCACATGTTAGCCGCAGATCAGAGGATGTGTGTGATGTTAGTCATGTGCGAAGTGTACATACACAGAGACTCCTGTTTTGTCAGAAACAACCATGCATGTTTGATAATTGCGGTATCGTTGAGGATTGCGGATCTAGTAACTTTGTAAGCATAAACTCGGACCCAATGTCAATATGAGTATGACCTACCGGGTAGCTGAGAATGTATGCTTTATGCTATGCTAAGCTGGTAGTGAGAAGTGTGTACCTAACGTCATATCGCAGATATTCTGCCATTCATAGGAAAACATAATTGTCAGAAGGTCCGGTGGAGTTGCAGCCTGTTCAAAACTGGTGGTTGTGACCAAACCGTTTACACTACTATCGCAAAAGCTACATTTGGGGTTGATGATGATTGCATTGCAATCATCATCAACCTTGATTTGATTGCTTGATTTGATTGCAACTTACGGGGGACGCCACAACTACCAAGATTACTTAAATTTAGATCTATGTTCATAGTTTCGGACATTACAAGGTGGGACGATGATGTTGAATGGTTGGCATAATGAGTAATTTTTGCTCAAATCCGTGTAGTGTGTCAAATCAATTATGAAACTTTCAATATTTTGCTTTCGTTCTCATCACCAGCTCCAACTGATAAATTGCATTATTTCATCGACTATTTTAGTACTTAACCCTGCTTAAAAACTAGAAAAATATAGTGGAGTGAAAAGTTTCGTATCCGAACAAGCATATATAAAATCAGCCGATATTAGCTACTTGCCAACGTTCCTTTACATCCTGGACCGTTTGAAGGTGACTGGAGGCGAGACACAGACGCCGGCATGCGTTTCGGCACTTCAGGAATGATGACGGGCATGCGAGGACGAGCCACGTCACACCCGTAAATGGAAACACAGACCTTAATGTCGTCCATTGGTGGGATGCCCTTCATTTGTAGGAATCACCACACTCTGAGGTCCTGGCGTGTCGAGAAGGTTGGCATGCCTCACCAGACGGGAATCTGACAAATGCACGGGATTTGGTAGGAAATGCAGGCGAGCACTGTGTGCGTGTGGCAAATTCTGGCAATTTGCGCGTAGAACCTCACAGTTTTCACGTCTGAGAGTGCATGTAATTGTGCGCTTGAATTGCAATTTGCTGGAGATGAACAGCATATGGTCTCATTAAAATGTAAAAGTGTCGTACCTAATTGAAATAGGTAAGTTATGATTTTGCACCGTTTGGATATGTCACAAAACGTTTGACCAGCGGGTGGTGTTTGACTATGTAAAAAATTATATGTTGTCTCTGTACAGCAAAAGCAATCTGCTTTTGCTTGCATGTTTTCTTATTGAAATCGTCACGTGTTTAAGATGGTGACATTCCTGTAGTTGATCAACACCATAGTGTGGAAAATATTTTATACCTGTCATAGCGGCGATAACCAGACCTGACATAATCTAAAGAAAATTGTCAGGCAGAACAGCACGAGAACTTGCTGCATTTGTAAGTTATTCCTTGTTTGCCTCGTTTTCCATGCATCATTTCATTCAAACAGCAGAAATCCGCAAGAGCGTCGCCACGATCTAATAAATAATAGGGACAAATCCAGGTGCATGTGTACTTTAACATCAGACCATATTATATACGAAGAGGCTGAAAATTACTAGGGACAAATGACAATGTCCCTAGTGTCCCCTTCTGTTTGTTTATTGGGGTTCAAGGGCGCGCCGACACCTTTGGGTCAACTTGCGCCCACCCCTAGTGTCCCCAGTGGTGGCGACGCCCATGCTGCGTGCATCACATTTTCCAAACCGGACTGCGTGACATTTTACGACAGTATCTGGAGTCGTCCGGTGTGTACGTGTGCGTTTGTACGGCACGTGCTAACTGGGTCGCGGGTGCTGCCGCCTCGGAAGTCAAACGAAGCTAATCTGAGCCGGCGCCGAGCTGCCACCGTGTGTATTGACACGTCAGAACAGCTCGATAGTACACTAGTACAGTGACACTGACAAGAACAGTGCCGGCTCGGCCACCAGACGAAGGAGAGGTCAGGACTCCAGACTATAAGACGATCAGTATTTGAGTCTCAAATGACATAGTGTATTTCGTTAACTACAAACTTGCCAAAAATGTTACAAATCCATTTGTAATTAGTTTGTGAGTTAGGGTTTACACATAAGTCGATGAACATCGCAAGACGCCGTAGGCACGAGTCTAAGGCACGAGTCTAAGCCTATAAGAAGCCCAACAGATATAATTCCTGAGTTTTGGAAAACTTCCCGGGTTGATGTATGAAAAGGCATAGGAGGCATAGGCATTAGGATGGAAAAGGCATAGATCAATCATATAAACGAAGTTTTGCTAGACAATATATGTCTTATATATACCTACATTTAACAACATTTGGAGCATTTTCTACTCATCTTATTTGACGTGGGTCGTAGAAGTTTTTTTCAAATTATTATTCAAACCTATCTGAATTCCACCATCGCGGATTGTTGACTCAAGCTAAGTATGAAAAATATTTCACATTGCTTTAATGCGCGTTCAATATTGTCATAATCCATTCAAAATAATCATTATCATGGTAATAAATATCCAAGTTGTTGATGTAAATAATGTAATATGCATTTGCATGCAGGAGAGTTTTGTAGACTCAATTCTCAAATTAGGTGCTGATGAACGCATGCGTATTTTTACATCTCGATGTCCAGCGGGTAAATTTTGCTATCGCGATGACACATTTTTATATTTGTAATTATGATAGGTCTCTACTTTTTCAGTTAAATGAAAAAGTAGTTACGGAATAAAAGTAGTAACTAAAAATGCTACTAGTTACGAAAGAAGTTCAAGTCGTCATTATTCTATCTAAGGAATTTGAGGCTGATAGTAATGACTGTATTTACGTGCCACCTGGAGTAATGACTGTATTTACGTGCCATAGGGATGTTCTTTCTTGACAAGTAGTCATCTTCATTTTTTTTCCAATACCATGACCTCATCAAAATTTAATTAATCAAAAACAGCACATCAAAATTTAACATACCTAATATTTGTTTGCGTAAAGGGATTTTAGGGCGCGACGATATCTGTCATTTTTGCGGCCATTTTGGATTTAATAAAACAGTGATAGTAATTGTTTGCAATTGTACATAAAGACGACCAATTTTGGGCAAGAAGTAGCTTCATTCTTCGAGAAGATCAAGTGGAAGCACGTGTACCGATCGGCTATTCACAGCTGATAAGCTATCCGCGATCACCTGCTATCAGTTAATGTGGCCACAAAATCAACAAACAGTAGGAGCAGACCACTGCGCCGTAAGGTTTCAAGACCGGAACAGGTGCTGGTTCTCTCTCACACTCCCCACTCCTCCAACTCAGTCAGCCCTGAGACAGTGACCACGCCTCCATCATGTTCTCCCCCTCCACTGTCGTCTCCGTCCCTCCCGGCCCACCTACCGCGCCAGTATCGCCTTACACCCGCCACCGCTCGCCGCAGCTCAGCTCACGTCTGTTGGTTGACGTCAACCGGCCGAGCTGCTATCAGAATACAATCATGGCGCAGATAGCAGCCTTTGTGCCTGCGCGCTACCGCCGCCGTCAAACAGGCAGCCTGTTTGCCAGCTCTGATAGTGGCAGGCCGGCGGATTGTCGCCTGTTTGCGCGCGCCGCTTGATTCGCGGCGTATTTGCCGTAGAGATTTTCATGTCTCACGCGGAGTGTCTCAGCCTGCGGAGGGCTGCTGTATCGGGGAGTTTTTGCTGGTGTTTGCTGGAGAGCTGCGGTAGATCAGGTGCGATCAGAGACAGGCTGAGGCGTACCCCGGCAGCGGCTGCGGATCTGCTTCAGTTGTGGGTTAGAGGTAGTGGAATTAGACACTCTTGAGGCAAGGGCGGATCCAGGACGAAAAAGCTGGTGGCCTGGTGGGGTGGGGATGGAAAAATCTCCAAAAGTGTCGCACAATTATTAAGCTAACTGGATCTCACTTCCTTGCGCATTGCTAGCTGATTTAAAGCAAATATTCTTTTGCAAAAACTCCTTCTTTAACCAGGAGACATTTCAATTTCTTTCCAATTTCAGTCATTTTTGGGAGGCCATGGCCTCTTTGCTGCCTCTTTTAGATTCGCCAGTATTTTTAGATAGAGTGGAGGTAGACCCTCTTTGAATGAAGTCTTGAATTTTGACTCTTGAAGCGAGGATTTACTATATATACGACACATTCCGCACCGAGAGACCGCCCGAGAGACAAATGTGTGTCGGAGCTCGCTGCTCCTAAACCCGACAACGCAGAAAACGATAATAATGCGATGTTTTACCATATGGAAAATGTATTGTGTGTAAAATGTCAGCCACATGCTCCGAGTACCTAGTTGTGAAGAAATAAGCCTGGTAGTTGTGAAGAAATAAGTCTGTGAAAACCATGGCTACGGTCGGGCTGCCCAGTGCCCATACGTAGATATTTCCCTGGCGGAAGACCTCGCGTCCGCTCCGTTATTAAAGGGAAATATTCACATTTTTCCACCTAAATGAGTTATTTCTTGTAATCAACAAACGAGGCCAAAATTTATTGTTAACTGCTCACATTCTGCAAATAACAATTACCTAGAGATATTTCAAGTCAAAGTTGATAAGCGATCCACGCTTCTAACGACCGGTACTCGACGACTCGTAAGTACTTGGTAACGGATTTTGGTCCCAATCGAATTCTGGGCTTCTCTCATTTTTGCTTAGCTATAAATGTGTAATGTGTATGGAAAATATGTCTTGCACACTGTCTATTGTGATTGTGTGCCCTACTATCCTTAAAAGTGAACAAACATTGAATACAAAGGTACCTTACCCTAATTAGCAGTTCACTTGGGTTCCCAACGATAGCCTAGTTAGAAGGTGCGACCAACAATTTTTGAAAATTGATTCATTTATATTATACATTAGGAGTTTTGGATAGTTTTATATCTGGCTTTATAAAACGATATGTTTTTGCTTATCATATTAAAAAAAAAATCAACAAAGAATGGAAAACTGACAATTAAATAGGATATTCACTTATGCTCCCAACGGCGACATGTTAACTGTCAGCGATTTGCTTATAAAGACAGTGTCACGCTTGTCGGTGCACTTACACCATTTGTGGTTTAGTGTATTCAACGTTGAACAGCTTGAAATAAAAGCGTCAGATATGTCTCGCCTTCACTAGTAAAGGGAAAATACTTATCATGAACTCCGAAAAAGTACATTTACTTTTTATTTCGCCCCAAAAATAAGTTCCGAAAAAACGAGTTATGATTTAATTTTTAAATTGAGACTCGATAAATTTGATACCATACATGTTGCATAAGGTAATGCAGAACAAAGATGAAACGTTGAATATTCACCTTTAATTTAACTTATATTTACTTACCAAATTGATGATATCATCATGGCAGCTTTGCATCTGACTGATCTTCATATTCTAAATTACTCCATTATAAAATTAATGAGCACGACAATGAACTGTCATGCAGTCGCCCATACGGTACATCACAGTGTATATGTCGGGACCAATTAGATCAATAGGCCACGTGGTCAGTGGGGCGGCAGTCACCGGGACGCCCCACCCATAGCCTCCCGCACCACACCACGCCGCCGCCGACCGTTTGTAAACAGGCCCGCTGTCAGCGGTGCCATCACCGGCGCACCGGCGGCGGTGGCGGCGCACACGGCCGGACATCGCGGCAAACGCGGCGCACCGCGGCAGTAGCGGCGCACCCCGCGCCATTAGATGCTATCGCCGGGAAGTCGGCGGCGCGGCGATATGCGGCGCGGTCAGTGCGTCACTATCGCCGCCACGCATCTTTCCACCGAGCTGCCGCTGCCTGTGTGGGACTGGGGACAACAGAGCTGGGAGCGGCCCGGGCCGGTGTGCGGTGTGTCTCGGCGGTCTGATGTGCGTACCGCGGTCCTGTCGACGAATTGTCAGCTGATGGCAGCTGATATGCTTTCGGTCACCTGAGAGGCAGCAGGGATCAGTCAGCCAAGATGGGTTGTGCCAACATAGTTAGTGCTGTTTTGAGATGCTTGTAGTTGCAGCTGTTCTGCTTACCTGCAAAGAAAAGCAACAGGGGTTCTTAACGTTGATGATTAAATGTCGTTTGAAATCTCATATTGAAGTTATTGTTCTAAGATCGCATACCTGCATGCACAATTACAACGCATTAGTCATTATACACATAATTGCACTATATGACTTTTAAACCATACGACGAAATTCGGTGACGAATTTCGTCACTGAATAAGTATACATTTAATTGTACATTTGCTCATTCGACAAAGCCCATACCTACATTTATTTGTAATTTGGTAAGAGTATATACGGATATTTAAATACAAATAACAAATAAGTATATTTTCGAGCCTAGCAGTTCAAGTGTATTTTATGTCATCTAGCATTTATCAAGTGAATGTCATTGAGCTGCAATATACAATTGAGTCATTTATAAATTCTACCACATTTATAAATTCTACCTCTGGCGAGAGCCGACAGCCGAACAGGGCTCTGCTCGGCTGCCGGCTCTCGCGAGAAATCTGTGTACCACTGAACAATTTAATTCAGAGTTATTATATGTATGAAATGTTAGTTTGAAGCTGCATTCTAGGATATTATTTACAATTTAAGCACATTGATTGAGTTGAATTCATTAAAGCCTCAGAGAAGGTCTTTGGATGTGAGTTTGCTTAAGATTTATCTCAATGGACCAGGAGGAGCCGGATTACTTCATTTCGATCCCTCAGGATTGTCTGTGAACTGCCCAGGTGCGGCGTTTGACACTGGACCGAAACATTTGGCGTGTGAACGTCACATTGTGAACCGTGGCTATATACTGCCCGACCAAAACAATGAGCCACGGAAGAGGGATGAGCCATATTGGCCTATTGTGCTCGCCGACCATTCGGTAACGGTACATCCGCCGCCATATTTCAAACCGGTTTTAGATCACAAACCGGCGTCTAACCCAGGCAAATGAAGGCAATCAAACGGCGTTCTATTATACAACCGAGTGAGCAAGCGAAGTGCTTCACAGCATCATTTTGTTGCAGCGCTTTAATTATATAATTTAAATGAAAAAAGATCTTGGCATCTCACGTCTGCTCGTGGTAAATGCGCCACTTTCGAGATGACTGGCAGTTGGAACGTTGACCTGTTTCCTTAGATATTGGAATGTATGGAATATTGCATTTATTATGCAACTAGCCTACTAGCTAATCAACATGAAGCTTGTCACATTAATTATATTTGCTATCAAAGGCGTGCAATATGAGATCCATGGTGGCTACTTACAGTTTTTAACAAGTCTGCGAAGTGCGGATATAACACTAAAATAACTATTGCTTTGTAACGACTGCTTACCGATTGCCTAAAATGAGGGCAATTGATTGATGGGCTCATTTCAAGTTACACTAACTCATGCATAGCGTTGTACAAGGGGGGGAGGAGGAGTCTCCTTAACTTTTCGGTAGTTTGTGTGTGCTAAAATATGTTCTTGTTACTTGGTGATAAAAATTTGTGATGGCAAAAGGTTCGCCAAGACAAGAAGAGCTCACATCTGCAAATACATATTCCATAGAGGGGTTCGGTTTCTCTCAAGACGAGATCAAAGTTTCACTGCCCCCCACACACACACACACACACACACACACATACTTTTTGTAACGTTCCTACGTCCCTGGGCTCATGATTCAATTGTATAATTAGGTACTGTTGTCCATCATGTCAAAACGATACAAGGGGCCCAGCACGTCACACATCCTGTAAAATAATGAGTGGAAACATTTCAGGTTGAAATAAAAGTTTACAGTTTGTAGACATTCCATATGAGTAAACTCAGGGGTCGTATACTACGGATTATTTTAGGACAGGACAATATACTAGAGCTTAACAAGTGGATAGCTCCAATAAAGTTTACCCTCCCCTGTGACGTATTTTCTGGATTTCCCTCGTCGGTGAACGCAACACGCCTGGAATTTTAGCAAGCTTTCTCACCGCGACTAGTTTTAAGGAAGCGGCTGTGTTGGATTTCCATAATCAAACGGAATGACTGTCAGTCGACTTAAGAAGTCTTTAGTTTCTAGGTAAGCGAATTTGGCGTTCAATCTATTACGTCGCGTTCGGTAATTTTCGCATTCGATTGCAAATCAAAACAGAAACGAAGCCAGCATGTTCTGTTGAGTGCAATAAACCATCAAAGTTTTAACAGGAACTGTTCTTTTTTGGACTTTTGCAGTTGACGTCTACCTGTTGTATCATTAAATAATGCATTGTATGGTACTGGTCTATTTTTGGGCACATTAATTCACAAGCGATAGGGTGCTTCATGACAGCAGCTTAACAATTTTTTGCACACCCACATACCTTCAATCCGTTAATTTAATTTTTGTGGGCAAATCAGGTGCAAACCCAGTTTGGCAATGCAAATTGCACAGCTTCTGTGAAGCTCAATTTGGAATTGCCACTTTATCTGGGAACAAAACGAACAAGAGAGTTCCATTTGATTAGTTACAGCCGAGGGCCCGAGTTACATACATAAATTGCGTTGACATTTATCTCAGATCGGCTACTTTCTACAAATACTTACATTCACAGTCTTCTAAGACTGTCAAAATCAGTGACATCGTACTCGTAGTTACTGTTTCTTCTCAGTATCTAAAAGTTGAGTCAATTTGATCATTTCCGAAATTCTAAGGCGTAACAAACTTTAAACTGCCTTCCTGACGGTATTTTCCAGCATTCAGCCCTGATTCAGCCCTCAGCAGCCGGCCTCGTCCGGGATAAAACAGCCCTCAGCAGCCCCGGCCTCGTCCGGGATAAAACAGCCCTCAGCAGCCGGCCTCGTCCGGGATAAAACAGCCCTCAGCAGCCGGCCTCGTCCGGGATAAAACAGAGGAATGCGTCCGCAGTGTCTCACGTCGCGCACACGCCGGGCCGCCACTGCTATCGGCGACAATTACTGCGCGCTCCTCTCGCCGAGCGTCACGTTTGAGCGCGCCGCGCCGCCGCCGCCGCCGGTCGTGCGGCCAGCGCGGCGCGACTGCCACGGCCGCGCCACTCCGTAATAAAGCCATAAAGCCGGCAGCTCTGACGGCTGGCCCGGACGGCGCCGGCAGCGCTCGGCCGCAGCCAACAATGGCGTCCGGCGGCGACCGGCTGCACGGCCGACCACGCTGGGAAACCGAGCGCCGAATAATGACACGCTAATTGAAAAGAAAGTGGTTTATTGCGCCGCGTTCGGCACCGGCGCTGCGTTTGTAGCGCCGCGCTCGCCGCCGGCTGACGCGGCGTGACAGAGGCGATCGGCGACGGCTGGTTCACAGAGCTGAGACAATGCAGCGGCCGCCATTTTGAAATCCGACTCTGGTCAGAAAATGTCCTCAGTCCTCGCCATCTGGGTACGATCTTCCGGTTCGTTGTGTCACCTGAGATGTAAATTAATTTTACGTGTATATTAGCGTTATCTAATTTATGTGTGTTTTACCTAAATATTATGCTTACCGATAACTATGGTCAAGTAGGAGGAAAATGTCGATAAATTTAAATATATTGTAGGCAGTCTGCAATACGACAGTCAAACGGTTCGTAAAATCCATGAACTCTCACTCCCTCTCTCAATTTATCTACTCGTACATATATTTATAGTATTTCGAAACATCTCGCTGACCTTACCAATTAATCAAATTGCAAAGATTGTACCGGAACTTATTTCGTTTCAAGCCACTGCAGTGCAAATACCTGCCCACTGCAAAACTTTTCGTGGTCCCACTGCCATTGCTTAATCTTGTCTTCTTCTTGCGTTCTTTAATCACCGTCTTTTACAGCTCCGGTGAGTCATGAATGCACAATATCCTAAGCTAACCCGACTGCATAACACCTTCCTGGTCTCCCTTCATCATCGCTAAGTACACTTATCTTTTACAACAGCTAACGAGCCCTCATCCCTGCGGTCGTCTGACTGGACGAGTCGACGTGACTGGCGCGTCACCGGTGACGGCTCGGCCGGGCCCGGCGCGTGCCGCCGTCAGTGCTGATTACACTCAGCAGGAGGGCAAAATGGCTGCCGAGCGGCCGGCATCAGGCGTCCACCTGACCTGGCTGCAGCCCAGCCGGACCGGACCAGTCCCTCCCTCCCCTCCCAATCTTCCCTCACCTGTGCAGCGGTCGGACGCTGAGGCTGAGGTAGCTCCCCTGACCGGTCACTCCGCCCGAGGGCATGTGTATTGAGTACCGCGCCCAGTCACGCCAACTGAACGGGAAGCGTGCCACGTGCCGCTCCGAAAGGCATCAAAAGGTCACGCCCGACCCAAATGATGTAATCTGGGCTCCGAATGGCTCTTAGTCCGAGATAGGCTTGATTAGCTTCGGTGATTTAACGCTCGAACGGCGGTTTTGGGGCCAATGGTTCACGGCATAATCCAATGCCTTTGTGGAGAGCTTTGTTTAAAAGACCGACTCGACTCTTAAAAGAGTCGAGTCTGAGCGTGATATAGTCGAGGCATGTCTCCGTCACAGCCTGGCATGTCCAGAAATGTCCTCGCAGTCAGTCGGTGTACCTAAACTCCGGGTGCGTCGGAGGTGCCCGCTGTGTTCTGCGGGGACACCGCCCACCTCTCTGTTGTCAAACAGCGTGTCAAACCGTGGCCCCATGAATTGCCCGCGACACAAAAACGCCGCGTCATAAAACCGTCGCCGGCCGCAGAGGACGTGTCGGCGCGGCGCGTCTCCATTTGTCGCGTCCCTGTCGGTCACAAAGCGGCCGAGCCGGGACGCCGGACCGCAGTGGCCGCCAAAACCGGACGGCGGCCGCCCGGGGTCCCGTCCCGGCCGGACCCGCCCGGTCCGCCGAGTTTACCACCCTTGCCTCATTGGCCAGCCGTTTTAGGGCGGCGCGACCCAAACAGAGACGTCGGTCGGCTTTTCTCACCAGCTCGGATCGCCGAGCCGAAGATTTACGCGCCGCTCACTGGAAGAATTTGGGGCCTAAGGTAGCGACAGGGGAGCCATCTCGTACGTCAGTGGGAGGTCGGAATTGAAAATATATGGCTACCACGGCCGTCGGATGGCGGCCACCGCAGCTCTCGGTCCGGACGGTCCGGACGCGCCGCTGGCTGACGGATGGCGGCTGACCGCGGCCTGCCGGCTCTGTCCCGTATTACCAGACCATTTCCGAAGTCGCGGGACTTGTAAAATTGCCGCCGGCGTCTCGGGGGGCGGCGGCGGTGGCGGCGGCGGTGGCGGCGGCGGCGGCGGCGCGGCTGACAGCGGCGGCGCCGGCGGGACGGCCGCCCCGCTCCCCGGGGAGCGGCGCTGTAATTGTGCCGCCGGCCGAACCAATCCGTCAGCGAATCACTTTTTGATTGCCTGCGGAGAAGAGGAGCGGGAGAAAATGGTCCACGAGCTGCCGAGCTGAATAAGCCCAGCGTATTGAAACGTGCGTATGAACGACTCGACCGGAGGTGGTTAAGTATGACGGTTGAGTTTGCAGAAGTCATCACCGGAGGGACGTTGGGCGATTCAGGGCTTCATAAGTTTTTGCATACGTTGAATGATTCTGCAAACAAATTATAGCTGTCAGTGCCGATATTAAGTCAAATAGCTGTAGTGTTTGATGTTTTGTTTTGCTTACAAAATGAAACTGTAGCTCAAACATGGGTGTTGTTCCTCATCAGCCTTATCACTGATGGATGATCTGGACAGCTGGTGTCTGCAGCTGCTGCTGCTATTTTCCAGATTACTGCAAACGATAAACCCTTACACTTCAGGAGCTTGGCCGAATAACTCAACTGCCTTATTTGTTTGTATAGAGCTTAGTGCTTAGTGTGAGGAACATAGTTGTCAAAAAATACCATGACCTTTTCCTCGAAGAAAAGGCCGTGTTTGGTCAAAAGGTGATGTTCAATGTTTGTTGTTTGATAGAGGCCTGTGGCCGAAATAATACGAAATAATAACTTCTTTTTGGATAACTTAAGATTTTTGATATCTTTCGAGGAAAAGGTCATGTTTTAATTGTTTAAATTTTTACCTATTTGGTTGCTTATCCATCTAAATTTTCCATTCAAGGTGGGTATTAAATTTAAATACCAGCTAACGTGAAAAGCAGCTAATATGAAATTTCAATACAGCTTCAATAGCATTAAGCGTCCGGACAGCGGGGACGCGTCCCCAAACAATTTTCGATTTTAACATGACGCCTATGAACATTGGGCGTTGCATGGATAGAATACGACTTAAAAATACCGCCGTCCCCATCTTTCGGAAGGTGGCGACGCCCATTAGCAAGCTAACATTTAATTAGGAAATTAATTCGGTCGGCTTTTACTTATCGCAGTTAGATAACCTACTTTTCACAATGCTTTAGTGACACTATGTATGAAGAATCGCATTCGAAACTTACTTCTGACCGTTTCTAACTATGGCTTGTACTACGAATTGATGTAAGTGGTGGAGACAGGATAGCTTCCGCAAGCCAGGATTTGTGGTGAAATCAACTACCAGCCGCCTGCCATGCCCATTGTCCACAGCTGACGTGACACAGGTACGCAGCTCGTCAAGCGTGAGAGATGCGTGACGCTCTGATAATATTCCCGTGTTCGTCTTTCCCGAGACGGATACATTCCAGTCGACGTGGCACGTGATTTTCCGCTTCACTGCGCGCCGTTAAATCGGTCCGCGTCTAGAGAAACGGCAGGCGTCAAAAGCACCTCGTTCTCGACACTCGACACGGTGCGTCGGTTTTGTACCGCACCTTTCGACAAAAAAGGCGCCGGCGCGGTAATGGTGGCGCGCGGCGAGCTTCGCGGGCGTTATCTCGGCTCCTCCATCTCAATTTGTGGCTCTTCGTCTCTAGTCGGCCGACAAAGCCAGCAGGAGGTAGCGGTGGCAGCCGGAGAGGGCGCGCGCACCGGGCCCGCGCGCCTGTCGGAGGGGTTTTATGGAGGCCGCCGGCAGCCATGAAGAACGCCGGGCGATGCGGCGGCAAATTGGCCGTGGCGGCACAATGAGAGGAATATTGATGGAGCTCAGCGCCACCGCCGCCGAATACCAACGTCAGGCTAGCCAACCGGCACAGACGTGACATGCTTTTGTCACGATGAGTCAATTAGCTTTAAATTGATTCAGCTATTTCGGTTCTGGTGATGTTTATGGAAGTATATTTAGATCGCAGCATTTTTGGCTATTGTTGACACAAATGTCTTCTTCTGCTATACTTAATTTGCAATATATAATTTCACTTTTAATATCATGGTAATAAATGTCGTGACAGGTCGGTTTTGGAAGATCGTTTTTGAATCTGCATTAGATGTCACAGTGCTTTGTTGCTCAGTGTAGTATTTTGCTGGGTTTATTTTAATTTTTATTCGAAACGAAAATCTGTTATGAAATGATTGATGGTCAAAGAATAAATAGCGCTTTTGAAAGCGACTCAAATAATTCAGAGATACACGTTTGAGAACTGCACAACTAGTTATTTCATGCTTCCTCTGTCTTTTGAACTCACGGCTCATAATACATAAATATGTGTGCGTGTGGTAACCAGCACGGATTCGCTAGTTGCACTACATACCAATCAGCTGGGTACCAATTTTGATGTCCAGCACTCTACCCTTCGTGTGTAAGTATTAACCCGTTCTGGCCCTCTCTATACACGCATCAAATCAGCCCTGTCCTCTATAAACGCGTCAAATCAGCCCTGTCCTCTATAAACGCGTCAAATCAGCCCTGGTCCTCTATAAACGCGTCAAATCAGCCCTGTCCTCTCTACACGCATCAAGTCACCCGCCCTGGTCCTCTCTTCACACACATCAAGCCGTCCGCCCTGGTCCTCTCTTCACACGCATCAGGCCGGTCCGCTCCTCTCTGTACACGTTTCAAGCCTTTAATAGTCGGCATCGCTCGCTGAGCTCACATACTGAACCACCACAAACAGAGCTGCGGCGCGCGGCGGCGCGTGTTTGCTCGCCGGAGCGTGATTTCGACTATCATGGCTTTAGTGGCATTCAAATACTGGCCAGTCAGGGCATCAGCATTTTATTGCATTCGAATGGCGACAATAAAATGCGTCCGATCTGGCCGGCACGTGCCGTCAGATGTCGCCGCAGCTGGTGGCGGCGGTGACGGGAGGCTGGGGACAAGCATGACGCTGTCACTGCACCGAGACAGGAATCAAAACTGCCGCCGATTGCGGCGGAATTCAGCGTTAGGCGCGGGTGAAGCAAATCAGCTGAGATGAGGCGGCGGCGACGGACGGGTCGGCGGCATGTTGTTGACCCAGGTGGTCCGGCTGTGTCCGCTGTTTGTACGATACCCGGCCGATCGTCCCTGTTTGATTTACAGCAACTCTCTCTGGAGGGGAAAAGGCCGTGCTTCGGGTGAGGGGCAGCCCTGTTAAACGCCCACCAGCCGCAGGGCTCCTCAACGCGCGGCGTAATGCAAATCACACGCACCCACACCACGCACACATGTGTGGCTCTTCCGGTAAGGATGGTCGAAGGGTTGTTGTAGCAGGTTGAAAATCGATCGGAGCAAACGGACCTGCGTGGAATAATGAATTTCCTCCGACGTCAGGGGGACAAGATTAAAGCTGTTTCAATGAACACGCGTAAGCAATGGTTGATATACCCATGAGCCATGACATTTATTTTCAACCAAGTCAAGGAGTCGCTGAGCTTACGGTGGAATTGTCCGATAACACGCGTTTTCGCATCATACGCTGGGAAGTCATACTCATCAACTAACAGCGCTGCGGACGGACAGGTTTTTCCACTGTTCACACGCCGCCACGCAAGTATTCGCTGGCCACCGTCTGACTCGGTTTGAGAACCTCCGGGTAAGATCAACACACTGCCGGCCGGCCCGCTCATGTGTTGGCCAGCTCGGATTTCTGGTGTCCGGTGAAGCCGGTGCGGGGCGGGGGCGGTGTGAAAACACCCCCGGCAGGGGAGCGGACCCGCACTGGGGTCGGGCCGAGGCCGGGACGGACTCTGCTCGTGGTAGCCACGCCGTCAGCATGTCGTCTCTGCTGGACTCAAGCCTGGGCGTGCTCGGGTACATTCTGTACCGCGATAGCTTGCTGCGCTGGTACCTCACGCAGCTGTATGGCGGCGGAGAGTCAGAGAGTCATTTGAGAGCGTGTGACGACGATCGCGAGTGCGCCGGGGATGGACCGAGAGGCGCACCAGAACCTGAGGAGGAGCAGGCGAGTGGAAGTGAAGATAGAGACGAGGAGAGAGACGAGGAGAGAGACGAGGAGAGAGACGAGGAGCCTGACAGTGATGTCGCAGAGGGACAAGAGGAACTAGCGAGCGCGGAAGGCTGGCATCAGTCCCAGCAACGCCTCTGGCGCAAAGGTGAGAACTGCACTGCAACGAACAGGTGCTAAAACCGGTACTGAAGAACCCAATACGTTGGAGTCTGCTTTTCTGTGGAGTGTGGTAGGCTGCTTCTGAAGTCGATCGGAATGTTGATTCGCTGTACATATGCACAACGTAGATTCTTCCGTTTGGCGTTGTTGACCTATCGATGGTCTGCTCCAAGAGATTGGTCGTTTTCAAAGCTGAGGACTGAGGTGAAGGATTGCAGCTTGTTTGAAGTCGGGAGAGGGATCTCAGACTCATTGAGATAAGTTGCGGTTGTGTTTCCCATTGCCTAGTGACCTCGGTGACGTCTGATAGTTTGTTGACGACCGAAGACGCTAGCTCACAGGTGATCCTTCCAGGATCGTGGCAAGTCTCTTTGGGTAGACGGCGGCGGAAACGAAGACTCGGCCCCTATGCTCGCTTTATTGACTCTCAGGCCTTTATGGTCGGAGGGTCTGTTCTTGCGCGAGGCTGTCACTATAGCCGCGTAGTGGAGTGTCTGTAGGCGAATTGAACAGAGGCTTCATACCAATTATAAGTTAAGAGGGAGGGTTCATTGAAAGCAAGCTGTTGAAGACATGTAGTGAGAAAACAAGACAAACCTTATATCTGCATCTGGTATATTTAATGCAGATTCTGCTCTTTTCTATTTCAACAACTCAAACGTATTACCTGGGTCATTCATTAATTTAAATAAAAAATTCCATCACTAATTCCGATTCGCATAATGCTGAGAGTAAGACACCATGACTACGTGAGTGTGGAGGAGACCTTGACGCTACAAATCGTGGTGTTTAGTGCTACATGGGAAGAAACACACTGACATACCAGCGTTTCTCTCTCCCTCCATTTCTGGAGACCATCCGCCGCCCCTGGCAGTGGCCACATCTGCCCTGTCCACTGACCTTCCCCGTCTCCCCCCGCCGCCTCGAGCCCTGCTGAGCGGCACATATGTGCCATATGCGCCATATGTGTCGCACTCGGCCTCCCTGGCCGATCATATGTGCCGGACACGGGGCAGCCGATCAGGGGCCTGCTCCGCATGGAGAGACGAGGGTGGCGAGAGTGGTCCCAGACGGAGAAACAACTCAGGCGCACGCTGGCATATGTAGTTCTCAAATTAATTGCCTGGATTTTTGGCTCGTGTTTCCTATTGATGGGCGCCACATAACTTTACAGTTGAGGCGCCCTTAAACCCAAATCATCATCATCATCATTTCCTATTGATAAATGTTCCTACCCGCCCTGCACTTGTTAAGTGACATCAGATGATTGGCGACTGTCGGCCGCCGGTCATCAGCTGATGAGCAGATCCCTAAACACAGCACCGAGTATGTAATATTTAATAATAACACTCAGCACTCGGAGTTGACGACCATTCACACCACCGCGCCTCCGCTGCCTTCGCCATACAGCAGTATTAGCCTATATACACTATACAGCCTAGAGAGTAACTAGTGATGTCATTACGAGCGAGCGCGAAGCGCTCACTCATCTTTACGTGATACATGGGAAAAATCTGAGTATGAGCGGCCCAACCCGACCCGTGGCGACGCTTTTGAAAAGCTTATATCTCTGCAACTGCACTTCTGATTGACAAGCTGTCTTTTTGCTTAGTGGCCCCATCCAATCAATCCTGTTTTTTTACCAGTGCCGACTTATGTGGGTGACTACCACTGCGCGTGGCGCGTGCCGCGAGAGGGATGTTGAAAGGTGTTTTGTCGCAAAATCTCCGCAACGGCTGGGCTGATTGTGTTCGAATTTGGTGTGTGGATAGGGACCACTCAGCCGTCACTTTTCCACTAGTCAGGGGTGGGGTGCCTCTGCACGTGCGCACGTGCACACCCCTATGCTATATCTCAGGAACGGCTGAACCGATTGTGTTCGAATTTGGTGAGTGATTAGGAACCTCTCAGCCGCCGCCTTTTCACAAGTCAGGTGTGGGGTGGTTCTGCACGTGCGCACCTTTTTGGATTTCAGAAACTACTTGCCCGATTGAGTTGAAATTCACCATACATTTCCTTCGCGCTCGCTCGTTCATCGCCATCTTCGGCGCTTTACTGGTTCGGTAACAAAATTGCATGTATACCAAATAATTGTCACTACCGAATCGGTTATTGGTTGGTAAAAATGGTGTATTTTGGGGGGTCAAGCAAGTCAGCAATATGCAGGAGCTTGCCTGCGATGCGCTTGTTTCTTACACCAATATTGAAAATTGGTCAAAATCAGTAATTTTTAGGTTGTTAAAAATGTGTTTGGGTTTCGGTCAGTACTCAGTATAGCTACAAGGAAATTGTTATCGGTTTGGTCAAGTATCATCCTGAAAATGACATCACTAGTGAGTAACCGTGACTGCCGTCCCGCTGACCGTCGGTGTTGTCGCTGTTGGCCGTTTGGTGACGGCGCCCGCCGCAGAGGTCGGGGAGGGAACAGAGGGGGGCTGAGGTTGACTGGTCAGCTGACGTGGTCTGGGGAAGAGGAGGGAGGGAGGAAGGAGTTGGCGACAGTCGAATGCCGAATCGTCTCTGGGGTCCTCCGGTCAGACTCTGAGTGGGGAGATGGGAAGAGCCGGGTTCAGGTGACCGCAGGATTATCGTTGTATACGAAACAGAAACAGCGAGATGAAGGGTGGATGAGTGGATGAAAGATGAAGATAAATTTTTAACTCATTGTGGAGATCATATAAAGAACATACTGATGACGGTTCGTATCTGCTCAGTTTATTTTATGACTAACTTAATGTATCGTTGTATGCTTTCTATTTGGCCGTCTTATATGGTAGAATGGACACAGATTAACATTCTACAACCGCTTTTTGATCTTGATGCACCCAAATCATTCGCCCTTTCCGAATTGCAAGGAACCTAATCATGCGCCCTTTCCGACCTGGAAATGACATTTGTGTTGATAAGATGTTGTACTTGTGCCATGTTAAAAGGCATCATTACTTCATCATTTACAGTCCGTCCTATGCGACCCGGTATAGATGACAGGTCTCAGGAGCTCTATCAAAACTTAGCAAATACACGTGAAACTAACGCACTTTGTTAACATATTGTATTGCACTTAATATTTGATATTTTGACAATGACATGCAATAAGTGCCTTAAATACCACAATTTCCCGAAGCAATACGAAACATCATCTCAGTGGCTCGCATAAGACCACCAACGTAATACTACCCCCTGAAGTTGGCCAGGTACGGTTGGCGAGGACTGGGGCAGTTTTCCTGAGGTGGAAGGAGCCCCCAGAGTCTCACCCGCGGCCGCAGCCGGCACGCCCGCTCCGCTGCAGCGACCAATCAGCGTGCTGTACTCAGCGTCACGTGACCGGCGGTCATGCACGCCTGCTGCGTTATTAACACCGCCGCCGGAGCAGCGCAGCGCGCCACTGCTCGCCGCCGCCCCACTGATTAGCCGCTCGGCCGGCCGCCGCCATCTTGGATTCCATTTACGGCATTCGGCCGGAGGGCGGATGGATTTTTTGTTTTTATTGGGGCCGTAAACGAGAGCGGCGGCGGCGACGGCGGCGTCACGCGCCACGGGTCACGTGACGGCCGATATACCTGGCGGCGAGCGCGGCGCGTCGGTCCTGCCGCATCGCGCCGCGCTGCCCGGCGTATGAATAAGCCAAACGATAGGTGATTGCTGCGCCCTGCGGAGCTCGTAATAAAACGATATTCAGCAGAGATTATCGACAGTTAGGGTTTATGACTGCGGAGCAATTGTGGAAGACAATTATCGCTGCTTGACGGTGAATGGGATTATGATTTGATGAGGACGGCCGCACATCGCTCGCTTTACTGGCCGGCTGTGCAAATGTATTCACAGGCCGGCCATGCTGAATACTGATCGGAAACTTTGCAAACTGGATCTGCGGCGACTTTGCCTTCACGACTTTGTAGTCCGCTCGCAGTGTTGTATCAATTGTTCAGCCTGGTTACAATCAAGGCGATCAACGTTCCATTTACAAGCATTCCGTAATATGGATGGTGGTATGAGTGGAACTGGAGGCAGCTAGTGAGATTTTAGAAAGTGAAACACTGCGTGCAGTTGCCACTAAGACAGTGACAATTAGGTACATTTTCACCGGATCAAATGGCAACGTAGCTTGCATAAACTAACCCACGTGAGTGAAAGGTTCTATTAAAGGGAGTATGCCTACTCTTTTGAAATGTTAAATATATTTGTATTACGGTAAGAAGCTATTGGTTTGATCATTGGCTCTATGGCGACTATCGATAATTAAGTACTGCCAGTATGTGATTGGCGACTTTGAAATATCTCAGCAACTAAGTGAATCTGGGGAAATGAAAGTATATGACTAAATTCAGAAAATTGTCCTACAGACTAGTGGTCATAAACTTCACATGCCCTATGTAAGTAAGGCACACTCTCTTTAAGAATGAAAGACATTTATTCCGACATTTATTTTTAATAATAACTTGCAATGGCTGATTTACTCGATTTGGGCAAGCAAGTAAACTCGTTTAGAAGCGATGTCAGTTAGAGGGGGAAGCAAATAGTATAAGAGTTAAGATTACCTATTAAATGATCCACAAGCTCCTGGTTATAAATTATTGTAAAAGACTAAATGTGCTCAGTATTCGATGTTTGTTTTTGAATGACCACATGGTTGCACAATGCACATTGCACTTGTGCATACACCCACCATTGATTTGCACCGTTGTGATCTATTGGAAAGGAATCTCAGCTGGAAGCCAGTTTATGACGTCTGTGTGAGGTTCCCTGTGCTGACCACCGTTTCACACATGTGGTCTCTCATTGTCGTTCGGGCTTCAGTCGCACCGTATCGTCTGCGGCTCTCCGATGTCTTCTCCTTATCCCTTCCCTCTGACTGCGGTTCTTCGGGTCTTCTCTGCGACGTGCTTGCGGTCAAGCTGAAAGGTTTCTGGTTGCATGGAAGAGTGGCAGTAAAACTGCTACTGGCTTGAACTAACACAGACATACAAGCGGATCGGTAGGTTAAAACATGGATGTGACGGTTGTCGATCAAAGGTCCGACATCTTTATATAAATTATATATTCAGACATTATTTTCAGTTCACTAAGAATAATTTAAACACCGAGTTCATTACAGACAAATTGTATCGTTCCATCGCTTTTGCACGGCAGTTTTATGTGTCCTCTGCATGGTTTGATAGATTACGCCGCTAGCTTCTTGTGTCTGCGTGCAGTCCCCGTGGACGCAGGCCCAGATCAAATTGGATGCGCAGGTTAGACTGCACCGCATCACACCTGTGTTCGCCGGAACGTTGCGACGGTAACCAGCAGCTAGATTGGGGGCAGACCAAACAGCTAGAACAGGGGCAGCTAGATTGAGACATGATATGGCTCGCTGTTTCGAGTTTCGTGATTATAGTTAAGCTGATGACAGATATCTGATGGCTTGTGCGTGTCTTGATATGTCATCCTCTTCAAACTCCTAACTTCGCTCCGTCAGCACTTACATAGCTGGACCGCAACATCCTCCGCTTTCGGCGGGGCCCGAACCAACAAAACGATACAGTATTAACGGATTTTGCTATTGGCTTTTAAATACGCTTGTTGCATAAACGAATCTGAGTTTTCTTATTTTATGGGTGTGGCAAACCAATGTGTGTTTGCCACTCATTGGTCTTATTATAGGTGTGGCGTTGATATCTGACCGTCCACAAATCATCACAACCCGTCCGGGTGGGTCCCTTCACATCAAACACACTTCACGGCCCTGTTATATCACCAGCATTTCACACCTCCCAGACACACGATCACACCACAGATCCCGTCGACCAATCAGCTGGCGCGGACGGCGTGCACTGCATGTGGCGTGTACCCCGAGATTTAATTACCGCTCGACACCGTGATAGTGCGGCGCTAATATGCCGCGCCGAGTGCGGCCGATCCGGCGCGGCGACGATAGCGGCGCTTCAAGGGACCGCCATGTTTGGTCGGCCGACGCGGTGCGATTAGATTCGGTCGGGGCGGCTGCCGTCGGCGGCGGGTGGCTGGCGGGCGATATCGTGCCGCGCGCTCCCTCCGGCAGACGGATTTATGAAGGAGGCGCGCCGCTGCCGCTGCCCCCGGATTAACGCCGGTCGAGACGCCGGATCAGCGGCTCAGAGAGCCCAGGAGGCAGCTTCTGCCCGGGAGACCTCGGCGGGGGCGGGGGCGGCGGTGGGTGATAGCTGCCCGCCATCAGACCGCCGGCCGCGACAGATAACAGCGGGGGCCGCGCAGGCCGGATCTTCTGACTGAGACGCCTGTGACAGGTGACAACGGCGGCCTGCTTTGTCCTCAGATAAGCCGGATTTTCTCAGAATCGATACCAGTTTTCTTTTGAATTCATTGTGCCAAGTGCATTCGATTCATCGATATGAGCAATGTATTGCACATTGATCCATTTGAAGTCGCCCTCTTCTTTAAGACAAAATTGTCTTTTGGAAGGAAGTCTTAGAGAAAAGAGTTAAATTCGCATATACTTGCCTGGCATGTGCCTGTATGTATTCGGTGATACCCTGTCCCTGCCGACGTATCTGCCCGGGTCATAGCGGCCTCAGCGACCCTAAGATCTGCACACAGGTCGATAACCGTCTTAACGACTCTCCTCCGCTGTAACTGGCCGGCTCTGATGCCATGGACTGGCCGCCGCTGACCATTGTCAGCACCCGGCCAAACCGAACCC
>VOPJ01009418.1:0-32469 GCA_014673585.1 Semibalanus balanoides
AGGAATTGCACGATCGGGTGGTAAGGTCAGGACCTGCGCAACAAGCTATGTTTAGCGCGAGTCCTGATCTCGGAAATTCATCCATACTAAGCTAAGCACTCGGACTGATCACTGAGTTTTGTAAACTAGGAAGACAAATCAAGGGCAATACAAATTATTGCAAATTAATGTTGAAACATGCGCTGTGCAATCAAGCACAACGTGAAGGACAATCGATTGGATAACGTTCGATTAGGGATATAGTCCGGATTGGTTTCGTCTATATTCGTCTCTGACGACGGATCAGCGGACATCAGTCAGTGCTGGTCGGTCGTCACAGCAGACCGGCTGCCCAGGAAGTTAAAGACAACGTACGACCCCCCCCCTGAGTGGTCAGAGCTCAGTATCCAGGGCCGTATGGCCGCCGAGTGAGTGTGTGAGTGGTGTAACCAGGCGGAGGTCAGCTGTCACAGAGGATGTGAGCCAATACAGGAGTGCTGAACTTGGCGATGGTTAGCCGTATGTAATCATTGCGATGTAATGGACCCGTTCGGAAAATGTGCCATCTATTACATACTACATACTACATAGGTACTGAGCAATGAGCCACGATAGCCAGTCGTCATGAATACAGCATTATACCAGGGACTCGTGGCGACGGATGTTGTTTTCAGATAAGTGGGGGGCAAAAAACTCGGGGCCCCCTCAGCCAAAGCCCCATTCTCAGTATAAAAAATGTGCGAAACGGTATCTCCTGGAGCTTGACTACTACATTTTTCAGGGCCTCTAAATGGTCGCAAAAAACGTCCGACAAGCCCATAGTCTCAGGCCTTCCGAGGGCCCACTCAAGCCTACCGAGGGCCCCTCAGACCACCTGAGAGCCTTCTGCTGCTCTTAGAGGGCCCCTCAGGCTCAAGTCTGGCTTGGGTACCTCAGGCCCCCAATCATTTTTTTCTGTCAAAATAAAACAACAATTGAACTTGCTTATTGGAGGGCTTATCGTACAAATGTATGGGGCGAGAACATGTGATGCACCCCCCCCCCCCACAACTTCCTGAGTGGAGGGCAGCTGCCTTCTACCCCCTCTTTCTCCGCCCGTGAGTTTGCACAATGATGAGCGTTCAGAGATTCCCATTCTGACACGATATGTCAACAATAATGGCAATAATGGCAAAAATCGGTACCTAAAATTGGAACACATGTATTTCGTCATTCAAACAGGTCATGTTTATTTATAATTATGTGATTTATACTGCGCCGTGCGCTTTGTCGTTTTTAATTACTATTATTCTTCGCATAATGTTGCGGATTGTAACTTTTGATAGAACTGACAAGACATTTTATGACATCCGAAAGTGACGGACCTCATTTGAAACAATATAATCTTCACACATTGTTAGTATTGTTTGAACTATGGTGGCATTATGGTGAACTATTTTAGCACCAAGACGCTGTAATAAGGCCGGGAAATATAAGACTATCATCAACTGTATACGGTTTTGACCACCAAAGGGCAAATGTATTTTGATCTGACCAAACTGGATTTCATGCTGAACTGAAATGCCTCCACTTGAAAAATGATCCCGTGGGATTTCAAGGAAAAACTCGTGGCCAGAAATTGTCCGAAAGCTATGTCGGGCGGCCGCCGTTCGGCTTCTCGATCCATAAAACCTCGCTGGCTCCGCCATCTGTCTTCGGTAAGCTGGCGTATCTTCATGTTAAACTCGCACGCGGGAGGGGGAGGGTGCTGGGCGTGCCTATAAATCCACTACGGTCGCCCGTTCCCCCTCTCCCCCCGGCGGTGCCGCGTCCAGTCAAACGACTTCGAACGTCCCCGATCATCAATCGGAAGAGACGCCGGCGGCGGTGCGATAGGCTCCCGAATGTGCCACCTTGTGCCTGTGCAGGACTAGGACGATGTGCTGCCTGCGCCGGAAGTCCCCGGGTCTGCATGAGTTTCTTCAGCGCACACTGGCTGCAGGCCGGAAGCACAAGTCAGTGGCTCTGAACGCGGTATCGCTTCAAACAGCCGCGTCTCCTGTGCGTGCCGCGGGACCTCGGGACATCGGATAGACAGCGGCCACGAGTCGGTGGCGGCAACAAACCGACAGGTGCGCCATAGGAACGTGCAGTCCTGACAGATTCCGCGTGTGCCGAGAAACCCGTTTCCGTGGCAGTAAATAGCGATATTTATTCACCTCGAACAAACGAGCCTCTGGCGGGCGGCGTCTATCGGGCAGCAGCCCGGCAGCACGCGAGGCTAATTAGGAGGGCGATAGTCCGGCCGGGGTCGCCGTCAGCACGCCACGGTGTCATCCTGCGCTGAGCCGATCTTCCGAACAGCCTCAGCCGACCTTCCGGCAGTCTCAGCCGACCTTCCGAGCAGCCTCAGCCGACCTTCCGGCAGCCTCAGCCGATCTTCCGAGCAGCCTCAGCCGACCTGCCAGCAGTCCCAGCCAACCTTCCGGCAGTCCCACCCGACCTTCCGGCAGTCCCAGCCGACCTTCCGGGCAGTCCCACCCGACCTGCCGGCAGTCCCAGCCGACCTTCCGGCAGTCCCACCCGACCTTCCGGCAGTCCCGGCCGACCTTCCGGCAGTCCCACCCGACCTTCCGGCAGTCCCGGCCGACCTGCCAGCAGTCCCAGCCAACCTTCCGGCAGTCCCACCCGACCTTCCGGGCAGTCCCAGCCGACCTTCCGGCAGCCTCAGCCGACCTTCCGGCAGTCTCAGCCGACCTTCCGAGCAGTCCCAGCCGACCTTCCGGCAGTCCCAGCCGCCGGTCTCCTCCAGCTGCCGACCTGACCTGACGGGCGAGGGAGCTGGAAGTCGGCAGTCAGACGGGGAGCCAGGGGTAGATGGTCTGAAAGGCTGCCTCCTGGGTGTCGTCCCCGCAGCCTCTGCGGAGTCGGCGTCCGATCCAGATCTGCATAATCTCCCGCGGGCCGCATTCTGCTCCGCCAGCACGGATGATTCCTAGAACGTTTCCGAGACCCTCCCACATAGCTTCCTGGCAGTCAGTCCCGCCCACAGAGCTCTCTGACAGTCAGCCCCGCCCACAGAGCTCCCTGGCAGTCAGTCCCCCCCCCCACAGAGCTCCCTGACAGACCAGTCCCTCCCACAGAGCTCTCCTGACAGTCAGTCCCTCCCACAGAGCTCCCTGACAGTCAGTCCTCCCACAGAGCTTCCTGACAGTTCAGTCCCTCCCATCAGAGCTCCCTGCAGTCAGTTCCCTCCAACAGAGACTCACCTGACAGTCAGTCCCTCCCACAGATCTCCCTGGCAGTCAGTCCCTCCCCACATGAGCTTTCCTGACAGTCAAGTCTCTCCCACAGAGCTTTCCTGACAGTCAGTCCCTCGCCACAGAGCTTCCCCTGACAGTCAGTTCCTCTCCCCACAGATCTCCTCTGACAGGTCAGTCCTCACCACAGAAGCTCCGCTGACAGGTCAGTCCCTCCCACAGAGCTCCCTGGCAGTCGGTCCTCCACATAGCTCCCTGAAGTCAGTCCCTCCCACAGAGGCTCCTCTGACAGTCAGTCCCCCCACACACACACAGAGCTCCCTGTGCAGACCAGTTCCCTCCCACAGAGCTTTCCTTTGACACAGTCCAGTCCCTCCCACCCAGAGCCTCACTGAAGTCAGCCCCCCCCTGTTCCCTCCACATGTAGCTGCCCTGACAGTCAGTCCCTCCCACAGAGACTTCCTGGTAGTCAGTCCCTCCCAGCCAGAGCTTCCTGACAGTCAGGTCCCTCCCACAGATGCTCCCTAGTCACCCCTGTCAGTCCCTCCCACAGAGCTCCTGACAGTCAGTCCCTCCCACAGAGCTCCCTGACAGTCAGTCCCCCCCACAGACTCCCTGACAGTCAGTCCCTCCCACATAGCTCCCTGGGAAGTCAGCTCCTCCCACAGAGCTTCCCTGACAGTCAGTCCCTCCCACAGAGCTCCCCTGACAGTCAGGTCCCGCCACAGAGCTCCCTGAACAGTCAGTCCTTCCCACAGAGCTCCTATGGCAGTTCAGTCCCTCCCACAAGAGCTCCCTGACAAGTCAGTCCCTCCCACAGAGCTCACCTGACAGTTCAGTCCCTTTCCCACAGAGCTCCCTGGCAGTCAGTCGCCTCCCACAGAGCTTCCTGGACCAGTCAGGTCCCTCCCACAGAGCTCACTGACAGTCAGTCCTCCCAACAAGATAGCTCTCCTGGCATACCAGTGCCCTCCCAACAGAGCTTCCTGACAGTCAGTCCCTTCCCACAGAGCTCCTGACAGTCAGTTCCCTCCCACAGAGCTCACTGACAAGTCAGTCCCTCCCAACAGTGAGCTCCCTGGCAGTCAGCTCCCTCCCACATGAGCTTCCTGACAGTCAGTCCCTCCCACAGAGACCACTGACAGTCAGGTCCCTCCCACAGAGTCCCTTGGACAGACCAGTCCCTCCCACAGGCTTCCTGACAGTCAGTCCTCACCACAGAAGCTCTACTGACAGTCAGTCCCTTCCCACAGAGCTCCCTGGCAGTTCAGTTCCCTCCCACAGAGCTTCCTGACAGTCGTCCCTCCCACAGAGCTCACTGCAGTCAGTCCCTCCCACAGAGCTCACTGACAGTCAGTCCCTCCCACAGAGCTCCCTGACAGTCAGTCCCTCCCACAGAGCTCCCTGGCAGACCAGTCCCTCCCACAGCGCTCCCTGGCAGACCAGTCCCTCCCACAGCTCCCTGGAAGTTAGTCTCTCCCACAGCTCCCTGGAAGTCAGCCCTGCCCACGCACCGCTAATTGCGCACAGAGGTCATGAAGTACTGCGTTTCGGTGCTGCCTGATGCCGAGGAAGCGAGCAGAAGCTCATGCCTGAGTTATTTTTAACCGTTTCCGCCAGGTTTTAATCAATCCGTGAGTGACGCGAGCATTACCAAGAATAACAGAACGATGCAGTTTCGCCCTGTCGCACGGTGGTAAAATAGACCGACGCGTGAATAAAAATGAAGGCATTATGTAGACGACGCATTGATAGTGACGCTCTGACTGTCCGGGATGAGACATACCTACTGAGGGTTTGACGAAGGCTTAGTCGATGTGTCTCTTAAAGTGAGCAAAGCTTAAGCTTTGCTTTTCAAGGAATTGAATCAAAGGTGTCCAATGGATATGGCAAGTTTTAACCGTTCTATTATGAATGTCAGACGCTGCTCGCTTGTGGAAAACAGCTGACAAGTAGAGGAGCCCTGGGGATCAGCCGGTGCTGGAGACCCCATGTATCTCAGAAGGGCAGACAGCACCTCTGGGATGACATCTCAGAATGGCAAACCTCTGGGATCGCATCTCCGGTCCCTGTTCTCTGACATCTCCGGTCTGTGTTCACCACCCCGGCCCTGACCCTGAGTTTGGAGCTCGCCGAGCTGTGAAATGGGCTGCACGCCGCTCTCCTCGCTTCAGACACCGCCAACTCGCGATCAATGGTCTGTCCGACAAGCGAGAACGACATCTGAATACGAGGCGCCATCAGTCGCCGGCTACAGCCGCTCAGTCATGTCGAGCTGCATTGCTGATGGAAGCTGCCGACAGTCACACCATTGCTGATGGAAGCTGCCGACAGTCACACCATTGCTGATGGAAGCTGCCGACAATACACACCTATTGCTGATGGAAATCTGCCGACAGTCACACCATTGCTGATGAAGCTGCCGACCAGGCACACCATTGCTGATACAGCTTGCCGACAGACCACAACCATTTGCTGATGAAACTGCCGACAGACACACAATTGCTGATGGGGAAGCTGCACAGACACACCAGCTGATGGACAGCTGACCGACAGTAACACCATGCTGAGTAACTGGGCCGACAGACACCATTGGAGGAAAGCTGCCGTACGACATCACCATTGCATGATGGAAGCTGCCGACAACACACATCTGCTGTCGAACGCCGACACACCATTGCGATGGAAGCTGCCGACAGTCACATCCATTGCGATTGGAACGCCGACAGTCACACCATTGCGATGTTTAATCACGATCAGCTGCCGACATCCACAGCCACTTGCTATGGAACTCGCCGACAGTCACACATTGCGATGGAAGCTGCCGCACAGTCCACACCATATGCTGATAAGCTCCAGACAGTCAACACCATTGCTGATGAACATGCCGACACACCATGTCTGAGAACTCCGCCAGACACACCATGCTGATTGGAAGCTCCGACAGTACACGAACCCCATTGCTGATTGAACTCCGGACAGACACACCATGCTGATGAGCTCGAAGTCACCCATGCGATGGAAGCTGCCGACACACACAATGCTGATGGAAACTGCCGACAGTCACACCATTGCTCGATGGAACGCCCGACATCACACCATCAATTGCTGATGGAACTGCCGACAGACAACAACCATTGCTGATTGAAGCGCCGCATCACACCATTGCTTATGGAATGCCCGACCAGTCACACCATAGGCTGATGGAACTGCCGACAGTCCACAACAATTGCTGATAGAAGCTGCCGCAAGTCACACCATTTCGATGACAGCAGCCGACAGCACACCATTGACTGATCGGAGCTCCGACAGTCACACATTGCTGAGGAAGCGCCTGAAGTCACACCATTGCATGATGGACAGCGTGCCGAAGTCCACCATGCGATAAATCTGCCGACAGTCACACCATGCTGACATGGAAGCGCCTGACTACGTCCACACATCGCTGATGGCAATCCCGACAGCCACACCATTGCGATGCGAACTGCCGACAGACACATCATCGCGATCGGAAGCTGCCGACCCAAACCAACCATGCGATGCAAGCGCCGGACTCCGAACCATCTGCTGATGGAAGCTGCCACACGACACACCATTGCGATGAACTGCCGAACAGTAAAACACGATTGTCATGGAACTGCCGACACATTACATGATGCTTGATGGAACTGGCCCGACAGTCACAACCATTGGCAGAACTCAAGACACACCATGGGCGATGGAAAGCTGCCGACAAGTCCACAACAGCTGGGAAGCTGCGACACACCCATGCTGAGAAGCTGCCGACAGTCACCCAGCATGATGGAAAGCTGCCGACACGTCACACCATGCTGAGAAGCTGCCCGTACATCACGATTGCCATGATGGAAGCTTGCCGACACACCATTGTGATAAGGAAGCTGCCGACCCACCATTGCGAGGAACTCCCGACACACCATTGCGAGAACATGCCGACACACCGATTGCGATGGAACTCGCCGACACCACCATTGCTTGATGAACTGCGACACACAGCCATGAGAGAAGCTCACGACACATCATTGCTGTGGAACTGCGACACACCATTGCTGATGGAAGCTGCCGACACACCATTGCTGATGGAAGCTGCCGACACACCATTTGCTCGGCCTGCCAGTGGAATGCTGTCTTGAAAACTGTTCCCAGCGCACCACCAGAGCTCCCTGACAGACTCAAAACTACTCCATATCCATCGTGCCCCTGAGAATTTCCACCCAATGAGCCCAGCATGGAAATTGCTCCCGCCAACATGCCTCCCCCCACTCACGCAGAGAGATGTCCTGCCAACACCCCACCCTCAGCATCATCCCCCCTCCCCCCCGGCCCCATCCCCCGCCATCCTGCATTGAGCTGACGCAGACGCGGCGCCGTAGTTCCGACTGTGACGCACTCCACCCATTAGGTGAATAATGCAGCCACAGCGCTGCTGCAGTCCAGCTGGTATGCTGAGCATAACCAGGTCTGAATTCGACACCGCATCCCAGCGAAACTTTGCCATCGAATGAGGCCTTTTCCGCTGCAGAGTACCACTCAGCCATAACTCGATTGTGCTGACAGACACTGGAGCCGGCCGGCCCCGGACCTCAGTCAAGGTTAGAACGTGTCTGTCGTGGTTTCCGTGAACTATGTGCAATGGAGCATGGGCGGATCCAGGCGGAGGGGACAAGGAGCCACGACGATGCCCCCAAACTGCCTGAAATCGGCATAAAATATATCACTTCCTAATGTAGGACATTTTAGCAACTATTACTAAGGACAGTTTAGCTATCAATGCATAAGCAAACGAAATCCGACAAGTTTTCAGAATTGTGTGCCTTAAGGATTTCCTCCCAATCACCTGTTCTAGATCCGATTATGCACTGGAGGGGGTGCATTTTGTTCCAATACCCATAGCAATCTTTTCTCAGAATGCATTTTACTTGAACCATGCAAAGCAACCAGGCAGCGTCGTATAAAAAAACGCCAGGGGTGACTAAGCCCTCAGGGGGCGCCAAACCCCCGCATGAGGGCAACGTCAGAGAAAGGTGTTGTTGAGCGGGGGGAGTGTTAAGCTCTGATGCATTTCCGAGGGCGCCCTCCCGGCTACCACATACCTCCAATGGCGCCATCCATCATGGCTCTAAAGGTGACCTCCGATGCAACTTCAAAATCGCCCACCTTCATACCTCCCAGGGCGCCCTCCGATACACATCTGAAGGGTGGCCTCTGAGTTCCAAAATTGTATCATGAAAATAAAACTTCTCGAACTATAGTAAAATCTGGGGGAGGGACGCGTCCGCGCCCCGGATGGTAGCGCAGGTAGACAGATTGCGACGGTCTGTCAGACCTCACCGGCGTGGCGGTGAGATATTTTTAAGTAGCATTTTGTGTTCAAGGGATAGGTGCTTCGATTCAAGCGTGAGCTTATGCACTGATCCTTTTGCCTTGATGACTGTGTAAATGTGTCCACCCTGAGTTTCATGTCAAGGCAAATAAATATATGATGATGATGATGATATGATGATGATGAAGTTTTCCTCTATACATACCTACAAAAGCACTCTTCAGTCTTCGATACACTTCTAAAATAGCCCTTCCACACGCCTTCAAATGCGCCCTCCAATACACCTTTGAAGGCGCCCACCCATGCATACCTCCAAGTATTCCACTCAGTAGACCGTGCTCAGCTCAGTATTCGACTCAGCAGGCTGTACTCATCAGTGACAGTCCAGGGCACTATGGGCCAGATCCCGGAAAAAAACGAACTTAAATCAACAACTGAAATTTGTTTGGTGGAGTCGGTTTGGTTGGTATTCAAAGCTACATTGTCCGCATAATTCAAATACCACATTCAAATGTACGTGCGACCAGGCATATCAGCTCTACGAGGGCTTAAACTCAGGCTTTGTGTAATCAGGCAGATCACTCGCAACAACCAAAGTTTCACGTTGCTATCCAGAGGCGTTTTGATGAAGAGCCAAAGAGGGGAGGGTGAAAAGGGCCCATCAGCCACCGGAAGGTGACCGGGAGGCCCGAAGCAGCTGCCGTATTAAGTAACAACACCATTGAACGTCGTCCAGTTACACATCAGGGGTCATATTCGATCTCAGCATATCAATTTAACCTTCAGTACCAAATTTGGCCAGGCTGGCCCCAGCCGATGAGCCGTTGAATCAACTCTGTTTTTTCTTGGTGCCTGGCCCATAGTGCAGGGGTCAGCTAAGCGAGCCGCATCCTCGGGAGATCATCACCAGCTAAACATTCGGCCGGCCTCGCCGTCACCAGGTCCTGACCTGACCGGCCGGGCCAGGTCGATGGCAGCTCCAGTCACACAGGAGGCCGGCTCCAGGCCACAGTGGCAGCTCCAGTCACCGGGCCCCAGCCCGACCGAGGTGCGCTGCAGCCCCGACCCCGACCAGCCGTCCATCACGGCCCGATCGGTGATCACGGCCCGATCGGTGATAGACCATCAGACGGAGTCAGCACGGGACACCCCCCCCCCCCTCCGCCACACTGCTCTCTCATACTGCAGCCACAGGTCAGGCAGGTCAGACGGCACGCACCATGTGAAGGTCAAGGTCAGGGCGGGACTGACGAGCAGACCTATCAGGACTAACCCCCTAGCCCTGATAAAATCGTCAGCGGAACATTTGTGTTCAATTTAATGACTTGATATGCCTACAGGCAGTGGTGGGCACTGTTCCGCTAATCCGCTAACCACTAAATAGCGGAATTCACTTTTTGTTTAGCGGATTTGCGTTTTCGCGCTAATTTTGGAAACCGTTAGCGGTCCAACTAGCTTCCGCTAAATTTAGTTCTTCTAACTTTAAGTCCCCTAATCAAACTCATACATGTTTGTTGCATGTTTTTAATATACTTAAGAGAGGGGACTGGGGAGGGGTAGGTAAAGAAGACGGAATGACAGGGACGAAGCAACCTTCCGCCTCAGTTTAAATAAATTGAATTAAATGAACAAATAAATCATGTGTATATATAATTATTTGTGTACACCTTGATAATCTTCTGATCTTGGCTTGCTACATCTTTTTGGACAGCTCTATGTCTAAGCTACTAAACCATTACAATTGCAGCTCTCTCAGTAGACTTGTGATTGATTCCTATTGTAATGAATGATTCAATCATAATTCACCGGCGAAAATGAATGATTTAATCATGATTAAATCACTCAACATTACCTCTGAGGAATGAGTCACAGGCTTACGTGAATCAATCATGAATGATTCATTCAATGCATGATTCATGTATGATTCAATCAAAATTATTAGCAATGCGTAAGTGCAAATAACAGTGCATATATTCGGAATGAGGGTGTTTACAGACCAAATGATGGTGCTGAAAGTGATCTTGACATGTGTTCACTCAGTTTGATTCCCTATTATTAGGCTGGGCTATCGTTTGTATAGTTTCTGCTGTCCCCCCCAAAAAAAATTATTAATTGTGCTATGAATGATTAAATTACCCTATTTTCTTTGAATGAATGATTCAATCAATGATTCATTGAATCATTCATGAGGAGCTGAATCGATTCATGAATGATTCACGTAAAATAAGAATGATTCAATACAAAAAATGACTCAATCAGAATCAATCACAAGTCTGTCTCTAACTCTGTTTTGAAGGTTGAAAAGCAAAAAATATAAATAAAAACTGAGGCTTATTCATATAATAAAAGTTAGCGGTTACCAATTAGCGTTAGCTTTCGCTAATTTCGTTAGCGGTTTGGCGGCTTTGCGTTAGCGGAAGGCATTTTTTTAGTTAGCGGATTAGTGATTAACGAAGCTAACTTTTTGGTTAGCGGTGCCCATCACTGCCTATAGGCATCTATAACTGAGCGCCTCTATGACTACGGGCGTATATATGACGTAGATTTTGTGTTGCCCATTTTTGGGCGATCAAGTATACCTAAACATAATCTGTGGTTGTATCATAGCTTATTATAGTGCATTACTGCATTAGGAATGGACCACAGGGATAACCTTTGTCCCAGTTCAACTTATAGCACAACGAGCTGCTGCACAGACACTCGCCTCTGTGCCATCTGCGCCGTTTGCCACCAGTCATTTGTTTGCTGAAAGATAATTGCATGCCAGTGCCACAGGCAGTTACTTATAAGGCTGATATTGCTACAATCCGGGATGATGAGCATACTGTGCGTTGGAGCCGCGGAATAATGGAATAATGGTTATTTATCGTGCGAACATAACGAGCTTTAATAAAGGGGCTGCATTAAAGGGGCACCATCCATATTGTATATTAGGTCGTGGAACTTTATTGAGTCAAATATTTCACCGAATTATTGAAGTGAAAGAAAATAGCCGTCTATGATGTCGTGCATAAACTGAAGCTCATGAATTCAGCAGGCAAAGCGACATGCGAACATTTGGGTTTGTCAGTGTATATCGCTACAGACATTCAACCCAAAGTTGCATTCCAAATTACGAAATAATATGCCATGACATTTTTCTCGAAAATATTGTTTTAAAAATCCAAAGCTATCAATAAATAAGTTGTTATTTCATAATATTTCGGCCACAGGCTTTTATCAAACAGTAAACACTAGTGCTAACTGCTAACCCGTCCGCTTCCCTGGACGATCTATGCATACAGACTGCATTTTACGTTTTTAATTCGTCATATTACCGAGGTACTCACCCGTCAAGGGATCGTGGTTTGTGACTTAAAGACTTTTAAATTCGGTGCGAACGACTTTATTTTCTACGTTTACTGCTAAACTTTTATCTTTGCTATAGGTGTCGCTGTAGTGCGCATTGATAATTTTTTAATATATATATATATATATATATATATATATATATATAGTATTTATATAGGTGGTGCAACCCGTGGTCAACGCTGTTTGCGTATAAGTTCAAGTTCCGCTCATCAGAGGGCGGACGGTGGTATTATCGGTGGAAGTTGTGTCGTGTTATTTTTTCTAAGACATTCAGACATTATCTTTACTTGTAGGACGGTTTGATTTTGGTAAATGTAGGGAGCAGAATAATATGCGCACATCTTGTCATGCGATCTGCAAAATGATTTATTAGATACTATTCAATGCTAATGTGTCGAAACTACATAGCATGTCGTAATTATGATAATTATAAGGAAACATTTAGTTGGCAAAACACAGACAGACAAACAGAAGGACAGACTTTATTTAAAAAGTAAATTATACTTCCGATACGACGCTTTTCTAACGAGTTGCAGCACAGACACTGGATCGGTCAAGTAGTTTCTGATATGGAAAAAAGCTGCGCACGTGCGCACGTGCAGAGGCACCCCGCCGTTACTTGTGGACAACTGGTGGCTGAGATACTAATAAATGGCGGCTGAGATATTTTATGTAAGAAAAGAGTCGCATCGAAATGTTTACCGTTTGATAAAGGCCTGCTGTGGCGGAAGTATTACGCAATGATAACTTATTTTGGGAAAACTTAACAATGCGCTGGAACGTCTGACCAATGTGCATAGTGCACTGCAGTCTCATTTCTGTGTACAGCGTTTTATTAACCCACGCCGGGCCGGGGGTGCTTAGGCACCCCTCCCCCCCCCTCCCTTCAGGTTTGTCGACGATAGCGGAAAAGCGGCGGCGCGTAGCGCCACCGTTTTTGGCGCAGTTGTTTTGGCATCGATTACCCACATATAGTGCAAGTGTTAACAACATATGTCATCTTAGGTCAGGTCACAAATTTACTTCAAGTGACCTTACCTCCAAACATGTTTGTGGTCGTGTCAAAGCCACAGTCTTTGTCCGAGGGGCTTTAAACTTCCAGGATTTCATAAGTTCACAACCACAAGTGCCTACAATTGGAAAATTTCAGATTTTGTGTATCGGTTACCCATTATTAGGTCAATTGCCTGACCTACCATTATAAGTGATCGGAAAAATATACAAATGCTTCCTTTTTAAAGAATATGCATTGGATGAATATAATTATTGCAGAATCATTTTATTTAAGTTCATTCTTGATGACCCAGGTGCAATTGTTTTCCAGTGACCTTTACAAGGCCATCTGAGGTCATCTGGGGTAACTAGCACTTGCCTGCTAATAACTATTGCTATAACAAAGATAGAGAGGTTCAGATTGCACCATCTCGTGTCGCATCTCGTCGAGTCGCATCGCCCCATATGCAACACGACCTACCTGGACAGGTATCGTGTTGCATATGTTGCCCAACACTACCTATGACAGGTATGCCCATGCCATACCTGTCATACTGCATTATCCATCCTTGTGACGTGCCCTTTCATCCGTTTTGTTTGGCCCTTTCAACGACTGGAAAGGGGCCCTTTCAACGCTTGGGAAGGGGGCCCTTTCAAGGCATTGCCCCCTCCCTGGACGAAATTTTGGCTATGTGCCTGATTCCGAACACTGAGAGTCAAGTTCATAGTTTTGTAACGAACTACTGCAGTTATCAGTCATATTTCTGGCTTAATGCTAATTATATTGCCATTGATCAGAGCCCGAAAAACATTGCTTTTCAATGTACAGATCAGACCTTTTATCTACGAAGCAGCAGCGTTTTAAGAAAAACAATACAGATGTACAAACTATGTTGTGCACATGCTGCACTAACAAAGTAAATGCAATCTATGACACGATTTTTAGAACATACAACCATGTTCACAGGCATGTTCATTGTTCAGTGTTCACAGTATTTATCGAATCTGTATCATGACCATTGGCCAATATCAGCAATGTATCAATAAGTAAGGCACACAAGACGGCTATCAAACCCTCCAGCTATTTCAATATAACCTACCAACCATAAAACCTATCAACCTACCAATATAAAAAATGAGCCAATATAACCAATATAACCATAATAAAACCATAGGATCAATGCCTAAAGACACTGTAAATTCGTTTTTTGCTATCTCTTATGAAATAAGTTTCGGCAACGATTTTTGTCCACTTCGCTCTAACACACAACGAATATAATCACGTATAAGGCTAGTGGTCAAATACCGGGAAGCCAGCACATTCCGGCTGTGACATTTGAATCACGTCCAACCGCGCTATTTTAATCTCATTCAACCGACAATCCTTTGTGGTGGCGACTGCGTGGCGCCTGGCGAGCGGCGGCTAAAGCTGACGCAATTCATCCCGAGCGATGCAACCATTAGCCAACTTCTAATTCCACGGTGCCACCAATCAAGATCAGCGCTAACGCTGACCAATAGCCGCTCACCATCACCGCCAGCGACCAATGGGAACCTCTCAACGAGCCAACTCATCACCTGATCCATCTGGCACGCTGCTGCAACCATTTGGTCATGTCCCGTGGTGCTGAAACGCGCACTTGACCCTCCACCCTCACCCGTGTTTAACAACCCCGCTCAGCGACGGAGCGCGACGCGTTTATTCCACTCGCGACAGAGGTAGCCAGCCCCTAGCTGTAGTAGCAGCCGGCGGGTGAGGGTACCGCTGCAGGTCGGCCCGGAGCGGGCGGGCCGCTCTCGCTCCCGTTTCACCGCGCCCGCATCGTCGAGAGCGACACACCTCTGTCGATAGCGAACATCGACCGTCGGAGAGCTGCGGCTCGATAGCGGCCTGCACCCGCCGCTTCCGACGGGCTGTCGGATGCCGCGTCTAAGCTCTGTCCGCCGGGGAACACCCAGCCGTCACCGGAGGAGGCTGGCCTCCACCGGGCAGACCACAGACCGCCACAGACCGTCCACCGTTCAGGCAGACCACAGACCGCCACAGACCGTCCACCGGGCAGACCACAGACCGCCATAAACCGTCCACCGGGCAGACCACAGACGTGCCACAGACTGTCCACCGGGCAGACCACAGACCACCACAGACCGTCCACCGGGCGGACCACAGACGCGCCACAGATCGGCCGGTAGTCCAATAATGTATGTCCTGCATAAAAGTATGAAGCCTGGCGCCTTCAGCGACTTCGACGGCCGGAGTTCCGAGGAATCCCGAGAGATATGAACGCTGCAGCTGCCGATCACCTCACGGAGAATGATTCGAGTCTCCAGTGACCTGTCGGGGTCGTTTGGTGACCTGACTCCAGCCTGACGTCTCCAGTGACCTGTCAGGGTCGTTTGGTGACCTGACTCCATCATGACGTATCCAGTGACCCGTCAGGGTCGTCTGGTGACCTGACTCCATCATGACGTCTCCAGTGACCTGTCAGGGTCGTTTGGTGACCTGACTCCATCATGACGTCTCCAGTGACCCGTCAGGGTCGTCTGGTGACCTGATTCCAGCCTGGCGTTATCCCAGCCTCTCAGAGCAGAAGACGGCTCGGCGGCTCTCCTTCCGATAGCGTATCACGTCTCCCGTTCTCTTTGTTGAACTTTGAACAGCGTGGGTGTGCAATGCCCCGGTCAGTTGGGCCAGAGGTCAGAGCGTCTCTGCTAAGCAAGCACTGACATCCCCTGCGGCCGGTAGAGGCGTCAGCTTGCCAGAGCGCTGTACTCGCTCACCGGAAGGTCAAACCGCCAAAGAGCTCGACTGCGGCGCGACGCCACTATTTAAACGGTGTGAGTCAAAAACAATACCTACAAGTACATGCGCGGACTGTGGACAATGGTCCTTTTGGAAAGACGATTATCTGCTGAAGTTTTAAATACCGGGGCATTCACGTTTTTATATGTATATTAAATTAATTATTTTAGATTGTCGTTAACCACGGATGCAGTGGATTGCAGTGAATGCAGTGAACCACGGAACCACGGATGCAGTTGGGGATCGGTAGTTAAAAAGGCGTTTCCTCCGACGTGAACTTTCACTGAATTGTTTCAGCAAGTCATTTTTGGGAAGCTAATAGTTTTCTTTGATTTAATGTGTCGGGGTATCTTGTTTTTTCAATGTCGATTTGTCATAGTTGGATATCATTTACCCTAATGAGTGACACTCCTAGCAGACATTCAGCAAGGAAAACGGGGATTCCGAAGTGAATGTGGCGTGTTTTCCCCGATATTGCATGAACCATAGATCAATGTAGTACCTAACTAAACTTATCCAGGCATGAACTAATACTAAAATACAGATTCAAAAATATCGCATCAGGCATCTTTAAGAAGTTCTCATCTTCATCTTTATTATTCATGTAAAATATACCTACATTTATTGCCCAACCCTAATGGTGACAGCTACTTGTATTACAGCATTCCTGACTCGAGAGGCGCCACTAGTACTATGTCGGTACCTGGCCCGTAACGAAGGATTGGCTCCTTTGGTCGTCAGCTTGAAAACACAGCAGCCTTAAACGAGGGCTGTGGGTAGAATACGGCCTGCTGTGTGAGAGGTTGAAGGCGGGGATATGAAGCTATTTATATTTATAGCTTCCCCCAGCTCAAGCAGCACCATATGGATTCTGTAACTTTGACGTAATTTGTATTAGCTGTTTTTGCAGCAGCCGCTCGAACTCGTTCTGGCACTGTTTAAGGCAACTAACAAAAAGTTATATCGATCTTAGACTTGCAAACTTAGGTCACCTGACACTAACCAATTTGTCAAAGTTTACATTGTTTGTTTAGTGGTAGAAAGACAACTCGGTAGTGGAAGCACTTCTAGAAGCTTATCAGCTGCAAGGCCAAGAGCAATACAAATTGATGATGCATTAGCTTCGCAGAACTACTCCAGAGATGCAGGCGAGCAATGGGATGAGCATCGAGTAACGATGCCATCACTATGGGCGGCTCGACTCCCAATGGACGGACGATTGCCGATGTGCGACTACGTCATCTCATTTAAATCAGCCGGAGTGATCAGTACGGTCAGCGTCCGGGTCACACGCCAGACGTCCCAAGTCAAACCCAGCTTCCGGATCACACGCCAGCTTCCGGATTACACCCGCTCCGAGTCACACCCAGCTTTCCAGATTTACACGCCACTTCCGTATTCACACGGCCAGCGTCCGGGATTACACGGCCAGCGTTCCGGAAGTAACCGGCAAGCGTTCCGATCACTCGCCAGCGTTCCGAGTTACACCCAGCGTTCCGATAAACACGGCCAGCTTCCGGAGTCACATCTGCCAAAGTTCTTGGAAGTCCGCCAGCTTCCGGACGCTCGCCAGTCGTTCCGAGAAACACCCAGCGTTCCGAGTCACACCGCCAGCGTTCCGGAGTCACACGCCAGCTTTCGGAGACACTCCAGCTTCCGGAGCGCGCCGCGTCCGGAGTCGTCGGCCCAGCTTCCGAAGTTACCGCCAGCTTCAAAGTCACACTGCCCACTTTAAGTCACACGGCCAGCGTCCGACGAGAACACGCCAGCTCCGATCACTCGCCAGCGTTCGAGTACAGCCAGCTTCCGTAGTCACACGCCAGCGTTCCGGATCACACGGCCAGCGTTCCGAAAGTCACACGGCAGCTTCCGGAGTACACGTCCCAGCGTCCGAGTCACTCGTCCAGCCGTTCCGGAAGTACACGCAGCGTTCCGGATCTACTCCCAGCGTCCGGAGTTACACTGCCAGCTTCCGGTCAGCACGCCACCTCCGGAGTAACACGGCCAGCTTCGATCACTCGGCCAGTCGTTCCGGAGTACCACGCCAGCGAACACGGAGTAACACGCCAGCGTTCCGATCACTCGGCCAGCTTCCGGAGTCACTCGCCAGCTCCGGTAGTTACACGCCAGCTTTCCGGAGCACTCGCCAGCTCCGGAGTACACGCCAGCTCGGGTCACACGCCAGCCTCCGGAGAACACTGCCAGCGTTCCGGAGTCACTCCCAGCTTTCCTGATTTACACGGCCAGCGCTCCGGAGTAACACAGCCAGCGTTCCGAGTCACATCGCCAGTGCCGTTCCGATCACTCGCCAGCGTTCACGAGTTACACGCCAGCTTTCCGGAACACACGCCAGCTCCTGGAGTCGCCGAGTAGCTTTCATGCCACTTGATCAAAAAAAAGCGATGGTTTTACTGAGCGTGCGTTTGTTATAAGGGCGCAATGTGCCGGAGGTGCTCTTCGTGACTACCACCGGGACACATATGTGACGATACATCGGACAAAATATACGCCACACCCACGCCGCCAACATCTCCCGTGACGCCGGCTGAACCACTAGCCTATATTACGCCGACGCGAACTAGTAGCAACATATTGAGCGAAGCTGCTCAGCTCACAATTTGAAGCTGATCTTCTTCTTGAATTCATCGTAGACAGTGGCTGCTATTGCACACGTGGCATCATAGTTACGCAGTATCTGCATAAACAATACAAAACATAAATGTTGCGGAAACAGTTGTAAATTACTGAAGACTTTGCGACCACTAGTGAGTGAAAGCTCTTATTCACAATGATGCAACCTTATTGATTCCGTACTCCACGAGATAAACTACATCTTTACGGATCAAACAGGCAGAACAGTAGTCACCCTATTCCTTCTCGTTTCTCCCATTACCTTAGAATCCGTTAAAGGGTAATATAGCACTTTAACATTATTTTTCAAACTAGATACCAATTGTCGGTGTACTGAGAAACCTCTAAATCTGAAATTGTTCCCTTCCAAAACGAATCCTAGTTGGCTCGCATTTGAACGCAAAAACCGTTGTCAATATGTTTCATATTTCAAACTCACAAATCCCGTGACGTATCCATTACGTCTCATAGTTACTCCCACTGTCACTTATGCTCCCCACGTCATAACCCGGCGCACGAGCCCGGTCGTCCCACCAGTCGCTGTTTCACCGTACCGGCACCCATTGTGCGGTCGAGCACAGCACTATCAGCCTCATATTGAGCGTCACAACCCTTTGGACGCAAGATTGTTGTGACTTACATTGTAAACATAATACTATTTTCAAAATTACATCAAATTCTGACTTTTTTCGCAAAAATATGCCAGACCGTAATCAGCATTCTTCTCCATATCTACATACTTTCCAATCATATTCCTTTAAGCAAATACACAATTTACATATTCTTCCCACCACAGAAAGAAAAGTTAGGTGGTGTCTTGTACGGCCTTGACTGGCGGCCATGCCATTAGCATTGCTCGGAGATAACTGCGTCGAATGGAAGTTAGATGGATGATATGCCTAACTGGTATGGACCGACAGTTCGTGAATCTAAAAAGAACTCTTTGCAGATGGCACCTGCTTGTTGCCTTCCTAGTTAACAAACTTGCATTATGAAAGTTTCATAGATTGTGATGTTCCATTATTCTACAGCATTAGGATACATATTTTAATTGAAAATGTTATTAAACCAAAACAAAAACAGTTCAAAATGGTAATTGATGCTGTAGAAATGCAATTTTGAATGTAGTATTGCTTTATAGCTGTTGAAGGCGATAAATACAAAGCAGGACGACTTTAAAATAGAATGTCTTTGATTATTTTTCAATATGGCTTAAAAATGAATATATGTATGAGTTAATAAGCCCCCTGAAACGAAATTAACAAAGGGATGAGATTTCCATGTGGGTCGGTTAATAACAGACACAGTATCGGTGGTGGTTATGGTGACTGCAGTTTGGGCGCCAGACGACTGCTTTTCTCTCCCTAACACTGCCACGATACTGCGCCGCCGTGCACACTTCAGTCGGACACGGACATACATATACGGACACGGACAGTGACACGGAATCGGGCACGGACATGGACACGGACATGAACAGTGGCTCGTACACGTAAACGGACACACATCTACGGACACGGACGCGGACAGTCATGCGGAATCGGTCACGGACACGGACACGGACATTAACAGTAACACGGACACAGACACAGACACGGACACGGACACGGACACGGACACGAACAGACTGTTTGTTCTGGCCATTTGCAGCACTTCTTTGGCATAGTAGTCGGCAGAGGCTGTCTGTCCGTGGCCGGCACGATATGTAGGTCAGAGAGGCCTCTGTGGCTCCTCGTCATACCCCAGACGAGGAATTTCAGGAGGCCGCTTGATCGTCTCGATGATATGTGACCCATCGCTGTTTTGGGCCCAAGTCCGGTCTTTTATCACCATTTGGTGGATACGATTCATCGGCGAGCTCCTTCTGGGCCATTGCACCTCTGACCATTAACAACCGCGTGGTTATGCATTAGAGGTGCCACTTTTCAGGCTTGTGACTACCCGACCCGACCCGCAAAACACCTTTAACTACCCACCACTACCCACATGACCGTATAGGCCACCAGCTACCCGCAAGTACACACAAAGTAAATTGTTAATATTTATGTTTACCATTTAATAACTCATTTTTGTAATGCTTAACTGTTTTTGTTGATCTCTGCTCACTAACTGTCTAACTGAGGTGCCTATATTTGTTAAAGCATCCCAATGGACAAGTTGCAGGTTACCTAACCCCCTGTTTTTATGTATTTGATTGAACGCAATTTATTTAAAATATTGTTTAGTAGGAGAGGTTCAATGTAATTAAATTCCCCTGCATTATCAGGATTTTAAATAATTAAGTAATATTTAACGTAAATTAATCATTCGCTCTCTGATTGGTCCGTGACGCAATTTAGGCAATAGTTCAGGCGAAATGATACCTGAGGTAGTTTTTAGCAGTTCGGCTGGACAACATTGAATTTGTAAAATAGAGGTTCAACCGCAAATTCAGACAATCACGTTAATTGCGTCGAAATCAAAGCACGTGATATGGGGCATCCAGGAGAATATCGCTCATTGAAATCATGCAACTTACTGAAACTAAACACAAAACTAAAATTGTGGAATTCTACTTGTGAAAAATCATATTTACGGCAGCTGCAAAGGCATTTTTACGGGATTGCTAACACGCCAAACGGATCGTAAGGATGATCTAGATCTCTTTCAATACAAAGCTCTGGATTACGACAGACACTATTTCAAGACAGCATTGAGGGCACGGTCCGCCATTTTGCAAGTGTTTCTGGGGCAGTGTTTCAGTGAGAGCAGCCATCTGGATTTGAGCCCACTTAAACAGCTTTCTGTAGAGCTAACTAAACGCGTTTATAGGTGTTTAAGAAGCCCATCTCCAGACGCAGGAAGCAACTAAAAACACCTGTGGTCACATCGGAGAACTGCACAGAGTTGCGGACACCCGCAGGTAGCCGTAAGCCCAGCTTGGTGAGTTGAGGTGGAGGGCAGAGCTGTGCCCCTCAGCCGAAACGGAGCGCTATCCGAACATATGCTCTAGAAGGATAATTAAGATGAACGCTTTGTGCTGTGGACATTAACAGCATAAATTTCCATGCAATTTCTGAGTAGTTTGGGTGTGAACAGTAAGTCATAAGGAAAGCGTTTAACCATTTATTAATTTGCCACGGGAAATTTTGGAAAATAAATGCTTGCCATAGGAGCGCATATTATTGCTAAATGACGTCACTAATCAAGTGGCTTTATAAATAATAAACTTTTACAGGCAAATATATTCTGATAATTGCTCTGTATGCAAAATGTGTATACGTTGATTAGCACATTTTTCTTATTATTTTGCACATATTCACCAAACAACCTGCAACTTGTCCATTCGCATAAAAATCCCTGTTTTTACATGTTGTTAAGTTTATGAACATTATGTTACCCGCAAGCTACCCACTAACTCCAAATGATCGCTTGTACTACCCACTACTACCCACATGGGTAGTAACTAGTGGTGTCAATCGGTTACCAAAATTCACTTTATAATCTAAGTTGTAATATAACGCTGTCAGATCATTTTTCTTTCGGCGTTATCAAATATTTCATCGAGCTTTCACAAGTCTGGATCAGTTAGAGTTGGCAAAATATCGGCATAGTAAAAAGCATGCTAGGCACAAAATGAAGCCTCGATCGACGGATCAAACTGAACGCTATTTAATGGAACAGTTGCAGGTTTGTTTGGTGAATATGTGCAAAATAATAATAAAATGTGCTGATCACGTGATACACATCAATTTTGCTAGAGCAATATTCAGAGAGATATTTGCATGAAAAAGTTATTATTTATAAAAGCACTTGATGTAGTGACGTCATTAAGCAATATATTGCAACATCCCTATGGAAAGCATGTTATTTTCCAAAATTTCCCGAGGCAAAATATAAATGATTAAGCGCTTTCCTCTGATTAATGTCACACTAAACTGTTCAGAAGGTCATGGAGATTGATACTGAGCATATTCCGAACACAATTATTCATCTTAATACAATACAGCACATGTTCGCAGATGGGTCTGTTACGGCTGAAGGCACAAACTATTGCTCTCCACCTCATACTCACAAAGATGTTTTAACGGGCACATGTCGGCGCGGGATGGTCCGCAGTGCAGTTCCATGGCTGTCTTTAGTTGCTTCCTGTCTGGAGATTCTTCTTAAACACTATAACCGTTAGTTAGCTCCACAAGAAAGCTGTTAAGTGGGCCTCAACAATCCAATGGCTCGCCCTCACTGAAACACTGAACCCCGAAACTACTTGCAAAATGCGACCGTGCCCTCAAATTGCCTGTCTTGAAAATAGTGTCTGTTCGGATCCAGAGATTGTATGAAAGAGATCTAGATCCAATCCTTACTCATCCGTTTGGCTGTAGCAATCCGTTAAAATGCCTTTGAGCTGCGTTAGAATTATTGTTGGTCACAAGGTAGAGATTCCACAATTTTAGTTTTGTGTCTGTTTCAGTAAAGTTGCATGATTTTCAAATGAGCGATATCTCCTTGAATGCGCCAAATATCACTGCTTTGATTTCGACGCAATTACGTGATGCTGAATGTTGCGTTGAACTCTATTTTACAAATTCAATGTGTCCTACGCACTGCTAAAAAACTAACCTCCGGTTACATTGGCGCCTGAAACTGATGCTAAATTGCGTCACGACCAATCAGAGAGCAGAATGGTTAATTACGTAAATATACTGAATTATTTAAAATCCTGATAATATAGGTGAATTTATATTAAATTGACTATCTATAAAATATTTTAAAATAAATTGCGTTCAATAAAATAGATAAAAACGGGGGTTAGGTAACCTGCAACTTGTCCATTCTGAACTCTACAATATAGTAAAGCCTTTCCGAGAATGGATAAATTCATAAATATCGGGCTGCGGGAAACGGGCTACGGGCTATGGGCTACTGATTATGGGCTACATGCTATAACGGGCTACGGGCTACGGGGACAGGGACGGGCATTATCAACTTAGCTCTGCACTATCGAACTTGATTACCTTCGCATTGCGGCAGCATTGCGTAAGTATACTATTTGTAACTTGTAAGTATACTATTTGAAAATCGGTCAAATCTTGGACATTTTTGGCCTAAACCAAAATTGGTCAATATTTGGTCATCCAAAATGCCTCCTTTTCGGTATTGGATTGGTTTTGGTCAGGAAATTTTGGGAAAACGACATCACTAGTAGCAACTACCCGCACCTGGTGGGTAGGTGGGTAGAAAAGTGGCACCTCTATTATGCATCAATGTCTTGTACTTATTCTCCATTGACGAGATGTGGTACGGGCTCTCCAGGTACCTCCGAAGAATTGACCTCTGCCGTACTCAATCGGCCAAACAAGAGTCGGCCGCTGGATCTGTGATCACGTGACATGTTCTGGTTCTCCCACGGATAGGATTCGATAATATTCCGTGTGTTCGCTGACTGTGGGGGACGGTTGAAACATGGACACCACCAACCACTCATCAATTTGGGCACACCTTGTAAGCTCCATATCTCACAAATCCTCAGTCATCTTCAGAATGTCCATTTTTCAAATTTATATTGGCTCATTAGATGGCAGTTCCGGTATTGATCCTCCCAGTTCCGGTATTGATCCTCCCAGTTCCGGTATTGATCCTCCCAGTTCCAGTATTGCTCCTCCCAGTTCCGGTATTGATCCTCCCAGTTCCGGTATTGATCCTCCCAGTTCCGGTATTGATCCTCCCAGTTCCGGTATTATGCCTCCCAGTTCCGGTATTGATCCTCCAGTTCCGGTATTTGATCTCCCAGTCCGGTATTGATCCTCCCAGTGTCCGGTATTGATCCCCCAGTTCCGGTATTGATCCTCCCAGTTCCGGTAATTCATCCTCCAGTGCGGTATTCATCCTCCCAGTTCCGGTATTGATCCTCCCAGTTCCGGTATTCATCCTCCCAGTTCCATTACACGCACAAGCGAAGGCATACGTCACGTTAAGTTGACCAACAAACGTCGCCCAGTGCGATTGCTGCACCAATTAAACGAAATGGAGTATCTGTCCTTCTCAGCACCAGCTGTTGGAGCTGTCCCTGCCTCCATCTACCCCTGTACTCCAGCGGTGGATTGTTATCAGATGTCTGTTCAGTACCTCTTGGCCGGCCGTGGGTGGCCGCTGACCGGTCAGATAACACAGTACACACCCTCGATCACCGCGGTACGACAGCTGACCCACCCGGCCCCGACCCCGACACCGCCAATAGCCGTCAGTACACAGCGGCTGACAGCACCGCCGGCCCCGGCCCGCAACCAGCTGACCTGACCGGCACCAGCTGACAGCACAATCCACAGCAATAAAAAAAAACAAAAAAAAAAAAAGAAAATAAGAAAAAACGAATAAAAGAGAAATAAAAAAAAGACAAATAAAAACAAAAAAAAACAGAAAATAAAAAGAAAGAAAAAAATCAAATAAAAAAAAAAAAATCCAAACACTGAGCAATCAAAAAAAATAAAACACAAAACAACAAGTACAAAAAAAGCGAAAAAAAAAAAAAAAAGAAAAAAATCAAAAAACAACAGAAAAAAAAACAAAACAAAAAAAAAAAAAACAAAAAAAAATAAACAAAATAAACAAAAACATAAAAAAACAAAAAAAGCAACAAATAAAAAAAAAAACGAAAAAAATAACAAATCCAAAAAAAAAACACGATAAAACGAAACTACAACAAAAATAAAACAACAAAACAAACAAAAAAACAATAAAAAAATCAAAACACACGAACACAAACACAAAAAAAAATAATACTAAACACAGAAAAAAAAAAACAACATAAAAAAGAAAAGAGAAAAAAAACAACAACCAAATAAAAACAACAATCAATAATTAAAACAAAGATAAAAAAAAAATAAAACTATAAAAAAGTCACCAAATAAACAGAAAAAAAAAATAAAAAAAAAAAAAAAAAAAACAAAAACACAAAAAGAATAATAAAGGAAAAAAACAAAAAAAAATAAATAAAACAACAGAAAGAAAAACAAATAAACAAATAAAAAGAAAAAAGAAAAAAAGAAAAAATAAAAAAGAAAAACAAAAAAAAAGCAATATAGGAAAAGAAAAAACAAATACATAAATTAAAAAAAAAAACAAAAATAAAATAATCATGAAAAAAACATAAAAACAAAACAATCGAGTAATCCAAACACCCCGGCCGGCACCAGCTGACAGCACGCCCCCCGGCAGGCACCAGCTGACAGAACCACACCGCCCGCCAGCACCAGCTGACAGCACAACCATCCGGCCCGGCCGGCACCAGCTGAACAGCAACCGCCGCCCCGGCCGGACCAGCTGACAGCACCGCCGCCCCCGGCCCTCACAAACAAAAACAAAAAAAACCAGCTGACAGCACCGCGCCCTCGCACGGCACCCAGCTGACAGCACGCCGCCCCCGGCCCGCACAAGCTGACAGCACCACCATCCCGGCCGCACCACTGACAGCACACCATCCCCGGTCCCGCCGGCACCAGCTGAACAGCACCGCCCCCGGCCGGCACAGCCTGACAGCACCACCACCCGGCCGCACCAGCTGACAGCACCACCATCCCCCGCCCGGCCGGACCGCTACAGCCCCGCCCCCGGCCGGCACCACTGACAGCACCGCCGCCCCCGGCCCCACAGCTGACAGAGAGGACCGGCGGGAAGGGGGGCAGGAGCCAGCCGCACCACTATTAAAGAGAAAGGTCACATCAATCCCCGGCCCGCCGGCACCAGCTGGACAGCACGCCCCCGGCCGGCACCAGCTGACAAGCAAAACCGCCGCCCCCGGCCCGCACCAAAGCTGAACAGCAACCACACCCCGCCGGCACCAGCTGACAGCACCGCCACCCCCGGCCGGCACCAGCTGACAGCACCGCCGCCCCCGGCCGGCACCAGCTGACAGCACCGCCGCCCCCGGCCGGCACCAGCTGACAGCACCACCACCCCCGGCCGGCCCCAGCTGACAGCACCGCCGCCCCCGGCCGGCACCAGCTGACAGCACCATCACCCCGGCCCGGCCGGCACCAGCTGACAGCACCGCCACCCCCGGCCGGCACCAGCTGACAGCACCGCCGCCCCCGGCCCGCACCAGCTGACAGCACCACCATCCCCGGCCCGCACCAGCTGACAGCACCACCGCCCCCGGCCCGGCCGGCACCAGCTGACAAGCACGCCAATCCCCCGCGGCACCAGCTGACCAGCACCGCCGCCCTCCGGCCGCACCAGCTGACAGCACGCCGCCCCGGCCCGCACCAGCTTGACACAGCACCGCCGCCCCCGGCCGGCACACTGACAGCACGCGTCACCCCCGGCCGGCACCCAAGCTGACAGCACCACCGACACCACCCCGCCGGCAACACTCACCCTGGAGCACACCCAGCCAGCTCATCGACTTCAGCCCCTCAACCACATACGGAAACTGAACAGCAAACAAAGGAATAGCAGGCACACAATTACAAAAAATATAGATTACACCAAATCTTATGCGTAGATGAAAAGAAATCATAACACAGGATCAATCAAAACAATACCTAATAAGAATCACAAGCTCTAATCAAGGTTTACTATATCTAAATGAGATGTTATAATAAATGAAAATCCCTACATCACGGTATAATAGATACACACAACGAAACAGACTAGCAAAGACTACCACAACAAGAGGCAAACACAGAATTTTTCAGTCCATCAAGGCTGCGTAGCCCCCTCAGCCCCCGTCAGCCCACCATCAGCCCCACCTCAGCCACTTCAAGCCACCTCAAGCCCACATGCAGCCCACATCAGCCCACCTCAGCCCACTCTCAGCCCACCTCAGCCCACCTCAGCCCACCTCAGCCCACCTCAGCCCACCTCAGCCCACCTCAGCCCGCATCAGCCCACCTCAGCCCACCTCAGCCCACCTCAGCCCGCATCAGCCCACCTCAGCCCACCTCAGCCCACATCAGCCCAGCTTAGCCCACCTCAGCCCAGCTCAGCCCATTTCAGCCCACCCATACAACCACACAGCAAAGTACCCGTACCACTGAGGTCTCCAGGTGCTACCGTGAAAAATGTGTCTGTATTAATGACAACGTTTACTCTGATGACAAACGTTGAGGAAAGTATACGGGCATTGGCGTGACAAAATCCAACAATATAACACCAGCGCCCGCTTTTGTCGCCCGACAGTGCTTTTTTTGTCCACAAAAAATGTCAGCTCGGTATAAGCGGCGCAATTTTCTCCGAATCCGCCTGCAATCGGCTCCGGCTGGGCTGGGCTGGGCTGGGCTGGGCTGGGCTGCGCAGCGGTGCGACGGCCGGCGCTTGCTGCTCCTCATTGTCGGTGATTTGGAGGTCAGCTGGCGTACGATCAGAGCGGAGACGCGGCCAATCTGAGCGGCCGCACAGGCCGCCAACGGTCGCCTCCACGCCCCTGTTTGGAATCCGAATGCCTACCGCCCCCGCCCGACGCATGCCAGAGGCTGATGGCGCCCGCACCCCGGACAGAATACAGCGCTGCCGCTGCGGGCCGGCTCTGCCATACATACAATACAGCTGCGGCTGTCCCTCTTATACATATAATACAGCGAACAGCCGCTGCAGGGATCCCCCACCTCCGTCCACCAGTCGCCGTCCACGACAGCCGCTAACGTAGGATGGACTTTTGTATGCTGTGCCGCAGTGCAGTGAAATGCTGCGGCGCAATCTATGCGTCAGAGCCGATGGCCGAACCCAAACCGTTCCGTATTCAGTCACGCGACAGAGTGGACTAACTTTACTGATGTTATGGAACGGTGGCGTGCCTGGACGTCGAGCACGGGAGGGACGGGAAATGCGTCCTCTCCAAACCTTCGGTTACGTATTGAAATGCAAGGCCTTAAGATAGTATGGACACTGCACTGAAAGACTTGTCTTTAGAACCATAGGCGTAGGAGCCTATGGGCCAGCGGGGGGGGGGGCAACTGCCTCCTAACATTTTCGGATTTTAACATTACGCCTATGGAAGTTGCATTGAAAGAATCGACTTCAAAATGCATTTCCCCCCTCAACTTTAAATGAGTTCCTACGCCCCTGTTTAGAACGGTGTCGCCCCGTCCCCCTACTTTTGCTCCTTGGTGATACCACTGGTGATGTGGCATTGCACAATATCTCAGTCAGCGTAAAACAAATTGCCGCAAGAAATCGTATCAAATCAACATAACTGCGCAATGTGCATTGTTGTCGAGCAAGTTTTAGGGCTCGCAAGACCTTGGTTTACCTAACTTTATATTTGTATGTGTAAAACCAGAAACTGACTCCACAAACTCACATTCGGTGCAGTTATCTTTTAATCCAGCAACAACAGACATTTTATGTAGAAAAAAGCAATTGAGAAGGTATCGTTAACACAGCACCGCCCTCCGCAGTTGTCAACAGCGTTTGTCGTGTGAGTGCTGGTCGCGAATACAAGCATCGTATAAGCATTATAGGTTCCACATGTATCCCAAATCGCAATTGATTATTGCGTGTCCCTGCCGCAGGGGCGTGGGAAGTACTTTCAAGTTGGGGAGGCGAACTTTTGGCGTTCCTGAGGTAGCAAAAATGATAGCTAAAAAAGCGATATATCGCTGTGGTCCCCGCCCGTTATATCGCCAACAGGATTTATTTAGCCACCAGTTCACCCGATATATCGGAATCTATCCCCGATATATCGCCATCCGTTCCTGATGCGTCAATACCGGTGACCACCTTGATCCGGAATTTCGTTGGTGACCACTTATCCTTTTTCGGCCCCTGGCCGACTCTTTCTCCGCTGAACGTCAGGGGAGCTGAGTCGACATCATACATATATAATGAAGCGTTTTGCTATAAAAACGTGACCTACCCCCATGCCAAAAAGTCTGAATGTTATCTACTCTGTGGCGCCTGGTAATATTTAATGAATATTAGCACTTATCTCCAAAAAGCATTACAACTTTGTGACCATGAGTATTTTATCAACCGTGATTGTGACCCAAAAATAGCTCTATCAACGCTACGACGAAGAAACATATCCTATGCGAGGTGTGCGCTGTATTCAGCAGTGTTTTGATGCTACGATGGTCAAATGTGCGATGCCACTGTTCACCCTATTCCCGGCGGGGGGGGGGGGCAGATTAAGTATCCCCGGTAGTTTTTGCGTACCGCTTCTGAAAGTTAACCCTGCGTTTTTTAAACTTTTTGATTTTCCTAGAATTGAATGACGCGTGTTCTGTCAAAAGATTTGAAAAACGGTCAGGCAAAACGGCTTCAGGATCATGTTTCGGGGAGGTCATTTTGAATGCGGTTGTGCGCGCAAACTTCCTTCGGAAGTTTGCGGTGAATAAAAGCGTCAAAAGCTATGTCAATGCATAAACGTTATACATACTTGGATTATACAATTTTGGGCAGAGGCGCACCACAGGTACATAAAATGGGAGCGATTTCATCCGTAATAGGCCGAACATCAAATTAAGTAAGATGATAAAACCGTTCCGCACATGGTGCCTCGTCGTCAATCGTTCACGTTGTTTACCTGAATCTGCCTATGGCAATATATTTATTTTAAAACATAAAATAACAAAGCCACATGTGACTTTCTATCGTCCTAAACAATCACGACAGCAATATATTTTATTGATCAAGAAAATCCTCCAATTTTCATCCTAGTGTACCCCTATTGATTTTCCATTTTGTACTTGTTCCTCTTATATACTGAAGCCATATATTGGAAGCTCAAAACGTTCTGCAATGAAAAATCGGTGGAATCAAACATGGCGCAATGTAACTTACTAAAAACACAAAAAAAATCGTATTTGTTGCCGCCTGACCCCCCATTTTTAAACGAAAAAAGAAATTCGGTAAAAAGAATGACATTATCTTGTTCATTCTTGTTCAGCGAACGAATCGAAATGTGTTCATCCCATCGAAATCAACCGAGCGTTTCTCGAGATCTCTGGGGCAAATCTACCCCCGCAGGTCAAGGGAACTTGCCACCTCCAAAAAGTTCTCAAATGTACGCCGTTTGTGGTGCAAAAATATGAAGTAATTGCTCTGAACACGATATGACATTTGTTTTCACAAAACATTGCTCAATTCATGAAAAATGCGTTTTAAAATTTGGCTGATGACTCATATAAGGAATTTTTTGGAAAAAATAAAACCTTCACGCTGCATAGCAGGGGCGGCGACGGATTTTTGCCAGGGTGCAACTTGACTGATGGGTACGCAATGTATCTTTTCCCGTGGAAAAAGTGTCCAAGGAATATGTACGCTTTAAACCTCGCGCAAAAACAAACCCAGCCATTTCATTATTTCAATTTATTATTAAGCTGATAGGTATCTTTTAGAAAGCTTCGTCATTGTTTAGCACACTATTTTTGATACCAACCCATACATATAGTTATATAGTGTGTTCTCGAGTCATCTAACCTTTTACTAAATATATCAGAGTTATTAAGCGCGTGTTTTAATGAAGATATTTATAACAACATTCAAACGTCCCGCTGATACATATTTTTGGCAAGGCCATATATAGAGGTAGATTCATCCGGTGATTGTACGTGGTCATGACGTCAAAGCAAACGTCATTCGTATCCATCGGCCTCCTCCGCCATTGCAGTTTAGGCTATTTCGGGAAAATAAATGTCCTGTAACTCGAAAGGCATAAGGGTTACGATAAATGCAAAGACAGCACTGAGAAGCTCAAATACAGGCAAATCGAAATTGTTCAGATTATTTTAGGATCAGGTCAATATTGAGGACACTAGAGGTCACCAAAAGTTCATGTGTGTGGAATCTGTCCAGACCCTACTACGCGCCGGCCGGTCATAAACTTTGAACACTTTTGACTACCTAAAACACATGAAATGGGTATTAAGTCGACGCATCTGACAAGGCGAACACGATGACATCAAAATATGTGTGCAATCTTTATTCAGGGCGTGGAAGTACTTTCAGTTGGGGGGCGAACTTTTTGGCGGACCTGAGGTAGCAAAAATGATAGCTAAAAAAACGATATATCTCTGTGGTCCCCGCCCGTTAAATCGCCAACAGGATTTATCGCCATATATCGCCAGCCGTTCGCCCGATATATCGGAATCTATCCCCGATATATCGCCATCCGTTCCTGATGCGTCAATGCCGGTGACCGCCATGATCCGGAATTTCGTTGGTGACCACTTTTCCTTTTTCGGTCCCTGGCCGACTCTTTCTCCGCTGAACGTCAGGGTACATAAAATGGGAGGCGATTTCATCCGTCAAATAAGGCCGAACTTCAAATTAGCAAGATTATAAAAGACGTTCCGCGCATGGTGCCTCCCGCGTTGTTTACCTGAATCTGCCTATGTGCAATATATTTCATTTTAAAAATAGCAGTAACAAAGCCCACATGTGACGTTACTATCGTCCTAAATAATCACGAACAGCATATATTGATTATCAGAAAATCCTTCCACTTTTCATCCCTGAGTACGCCTATGATTTTTCATTTTGGTATTTGTCCCTCTTATATACTGAAGACCATTACACTGGAAGCCCGAAAACGTTTCGGGCATGAAAATCGGTGGAATCACATGGCCGCAATGACCTTTCTACAAAACACAAAAAAATATGCCCCCTGACCCCCATTTTTGAACAAAGAATAAATTTCGGGGGTCAAAAAGATGAAATAATCTTTTTTATCTTGTCACGACGAATCGAATTGTGTTCATCCCATCGAAATCTCCCGAGCGGTTCTCGAGATCTCTGGGGGACAGAAAAGAAACTCCGCAGGCAGGTCAACGTAATTCTGGCCGCCCGCAGGGAATAGGGTTAAGATGGAAAGATGCAAAACCAGTCCCAAATTCAATGCAGTTTAATTATCTTTATTTAAATTTTTGATTGAAACTGCAGCTTTGTTCTACAAAACTTAAGCAAATTTTCGTAGACAATGCCGTTGCTCTAATTCAGAGTTAAAAGATCATGGTAAAAGTCAGGGGAGAGCCCGAGCCGACACCTAGCTTTAAAGTTTGGAGGGCGTCGCCCCCACAGGTCCAAAGTGGGAAGGGGGCGAGTTGCCCCCCTGCTCCCACGGTTCCCACGTCCCTGAAGCTGACTTGCAGAGCGTTTCTTCGCGCACTGTTCGACAGCAAAGCGTTTGCATCAACGCCTTGGCTGTGGATTACGCA
>VOPJ01009419.1:0-12938 GCA_014673585.1 Semibalanus balanoides
GCGGTTGGCCAGACGACAAGGCACAGGTGCCCGCTGAGGCTCTGCCGTACTTCAACATCGGGGACGAGCTGTCCATCGACCATGGTATCATCTGGCGAGGAGAGAGGTGTGTAATACCACCCACTCTGAGGCAGAAGATCAAAGGACGTCTGCACCTCACTCACATGGGACGCAACACTCTGCTACGTCGAGCAAGAGCTGTCGTCTACTGGCCCGGCATGGCAACAGAACTCCAAGATGAGCTGTCTAAATGCGACGTCTGCATGTCTCGCCCAACCAAGCAGCAGAAAGAGCCGCTGACACAGCCCGATCTGCCGGGAAGACCATGGGAAATCGTAGCAGCAGACATCATCACGCTACCGCGGCCGAGATTATCTGTGCACGGTGGAACTACTTCTCGAGTTTCTTCGAGGTCGACGAGCTCGCTGGAAAGTCGGCGGGAGACGTCATTTCCGTCCTCAGGCGACACTTCGCGAGATACGGAATCCCGGAAGTTCTGATCTCAGACAACAACCCGTTCGGAGCGCACGAATTCAATGAGTTTGCGAGGGACCTGCACGTCAAGAACATCACGACGTCCCCAAGGTACCCACAAGCCAACGGCAAGGCGGAAAATGCAGTCAAGACAGCCAAACGTCTGCTGCAGAGAGCATACGAGACGAACACCAATGCGAATCTCGCGCTCCTGGAGTGGCGGAACATGCCACTGGAAGGCAGACGAGCGTCTCCGGCGCAGCTGATGTTCGGCAGACAAACGCGCACACTGCTACCAGCTGCTCCCCAGCTGCTGACCTCGTCAGCTCCGTCGCACCAAGAGGATCAACAGGCTTTACGCCAGAGGAAGGAGAAGCAGCCGGACAGAGCTGCCAAGCCGCTACCACCGCTGAATGCCGGCGACGTGGTCCGTGTCCAAACAGATCGCGGGGCGTGGGCGAAAGGCTGCGTCCAAGGTCGCTCTGGGACGCCGAACTCCTTCCGCGTCGCCCTGGAATCGGGAACCGAGCTGCGTAGAAACCGCCGACACCTCAGGAAGTCAGCAGAGTGGTTCAGACCTCATCAGGTCACCACATCAGCACCAGAGTCGGCTCCATCGCAGCCAACTGAGCCCGCTGCACAGCAACAGCCTCCTGAGTGTCTAATGCAGGCCCCGACGGATGATCCGGTCATCGCCGACGCCGTGCCGACCACCACCCGATCCGGCCGGGTGATCAGTCGCCCCGCCTACCTCAAGGACTACAACTAAAGAAGAGAGGATGTGGCGTTTGGTCACTTATGACGTCACTGTTGATCCATTGTAAATTGTGTTGCTTACTCGCTGTCTTTTGATTGAACCCTTGTAGCGTCTGTTTTCCGGAACGAGTTAATAAAGTATCTTTACGGTTTCCGAGTGCCGCTTTAAGTACCACGTATACCCAGCAACAGGAACCGTAACAGATATATCTATTCTAACGTTGTATTATTAGGCCCATGGATTACGTTTCACAACAGGACCAAAGGAAGGAGGATAATCAGTTGAGTCAGCATTATTTGGCCGTGAGTTTGGTCTGACCGTCGCACAATGGGCGGGCGGCGGGATTTAGGCGGACATAATTATGTACCTACTTTCCCTGGGATTAATAATTTTTAAATCAATATGAGCTTGCATATTAGGCTGTATTATACATTCACAATTGTTTTGCGGACATTCTCAGACATTTTATCGTTAATATCACGGCTATAAGTATTGCAAAATAGCTGCACAAGACACCTGTGGATTAACATGAGCTCTGGACATTTGGCGATAATACGGAGATGCAGTCTTCACGGCTTCTTCCTTACTACCTACAGTATATAAAGGAGTAACATAGGTTAACAGTGATGAAAAAAGTCCAAATTAGTTCATGTTAATAATATATATATATATATATGATAATTTGTCACGGCAGATAATTTGCCCTGCGAACCGTCACCGTCAGGGACTAAACAAGAGGAGGTTTTAAAGATGTATGAAACGCTTGGCTGGCAGTCAATACAGCTAAGAAAGGGGCATTTATAGCTATAAAGATGCTAAAGACAGTTTCTCTTTTCATGATTTGCATAATTTATTACATATAAAGTTTCAGTGGCGTGTTCAGGCACAGAAAAAGGGGGTGAGTAGCATGGTGATCACGATATGTCAGCGATTTCGGCGCAATAAACAGTTAGTTGAAAATGATATATGCACACATGAGGCAAGAAGAGAGAATAAAGTAATTTTTCGCAGAGGCGCGCTCAGGAATCGAAAAAAAGGAGTTATATTGTAGCAAGGAAAGTATGATGCATGGGCATACAATAACATCAGATATCGCAGTTTTATTATGAAACACGCGCTAAAGGGTACTCTATAAGATAGTATTTGATAATAGGCGAGTCCAAGTAGGGTAAAGAGAGGGTAACCAATGTGAATTGAACTGCAAGTGAAATAGTCACTGTTGACTAGTAAGTATTATAATAGCGGGAGATATATCGATCAAAGGCTCATGTGCCTCCCCAATTTGGATCCTGGATACGCCTATGATGAATTAGTAATTACAACATGCAAAATGGAACGATCTATGACCAGTAACCTATTTATATTGCTTGGTAGCAACATGCCTGACTCTAGCCTTAATTTTGACCCTTGACCTTGGAGGTCAAAATCAAGCTCAAACGACGGGGTAAAGCATAACAACCCAATTTTGTTGTCGGATCCTTTCATAAATTATCTCAAGTGATAGCCAGGGTTCATATCCAACGTCCGTGATCCTAACCTCAATTTTGACCTTTGACCCTGGAGGCCAACATCGAGGTCAAACGACCAAAAACGACCGGGTACAGCTTAACGTCCAGAGTTTATTGTCAAATCCTTTCCAAAATGATCTCAAATGATATCCAGGGTCAATATCTAACGTTTGTTACCCTAACCTCAATTTCGACCTTACGCCTTTGAGGTCAAAATTGAGGTCAAACGACGGGGTACAACATAGCGCCACGAATGTATTGTTGTATCCTTTCATAAATGGTCTTGAAATGATGGCCAGGGTCCATATCTAACGTCTATTTTCCTGACCTCAATTTTGATTTTTGACAATGGAGGATAAAATCGAGGTCAAACGGTGGGGCACAACATAACGTCTCAATTTTATTGTCGGAAACTTTTTAAAACACTCTTAAATTAAAGCCAGGGTCAATATCTTACTTTGACCTCCAAGGTAAAATATATATAAGAAATCGATAATGGTCACGAACGTTAGATACTGACCCTGACGATCATTTGAAACCATTTTGGAAAGGATCCGAAAATAAGTTCGGGACGTTATGCTGTACCTAGTCGGTTTTGTCGTTTGACCTCGATTTTGATCTCCAAGGTCAAAGGCTAAAATTGTGTTTAGAGACACGGACGGTAGATATTGACCCTGGCTATCATTTGAGACTATTTATGAAAGGATCTGACAATAAGTTCGGGGTAATATGATGTACCACGTCATTTGACCATGATTTTGACCTCCAAGGTCGAAGATCTAAATTTAGGCTAGGGTCACGGACGTTAGATATTGACCCTGGCTATCTTTTGAGGCCATTTGAAAAGGATCCGACGATAAATGCGGGGCGTTATGCTGTATACGGTCGTTTTTGGTCGTTTGACTTCGTTTTTGACCTCCAAGGTCGAAGGTCAAAATTGAGATTAGGTTCACGGACGTAAGATATTGATCCTGGCTATCATTTGAGACCATTTTGGAAAGGATCCGACAATAAATTCGGGAAGTATTGCTGTTCCCGGACGCTTTTGGTCGTTTGACCTCGATTTCGATCTCAAAAGTCAAAGTTTAAAACTAGATTAAGGTCACGGACGTTTGGGATTGACCTTGGCTATATTTTGAGACCATTTTGGAAAGGATCAGACATTAAATTCGTGACGTTATGCTGTACCCTGTCGTTCCTGGTTCTTTGACCTCAATTTTGACTTTGAAGCTCACCTTGAACTGCATAATGATGGTCATTTTCGTGATCAGCGTGCCAGTATTGACCTTGGGCCAAGTTTTGGCCTATTTCTGAATCCGTCGCTGAATAAGTCGCTAGCTTCACGGACGTCAATTCAACTGCTTTATAGTTTATACCTTTCAATAGTGTGTATGCCATCGAAATAAATACGGATTGTTGAAATATTTAGAGAAATTGTCTTAACAATTGTTATTTTGGTCGCAAGCCTGTTTTCAAGTACACACAAAGCAATAGGTAGGTATACACATAATTCAAATCGTAGAAAAGAAGAAAAGCGAAGCTTTTCTGTGTTTCGAAGATTTCTACTGGGGCCTCGCTCAGAAAAATACTGGCTGGCACGTTTGTCTGTTTGTTTGTTTGTGTGTCTGTCCAGACGAATGTAATATTTGTAAAAATAAATACATAACAGTATCCTTCAAGTTACACGAATGGCATAACAGGCTTTACAGACATTTTGCCAAAAAATTATAAAAGCGGGGCGGAAAGATTGTGGGAAAACCATTAAAAGATAAGCTTCGATGGTTGCCGGGATAGGCTGCGATCTCAATAAAGAAAACCCCGTGTCAACTGGAAACCGACAGCCCCGGGCCCCCAACAGCTGCTCTTCCCTGCGGCGCGCCTCAGCGGCCCGGGCCCCTGACAGCTGCTCTTCCCTGCGGCGTGCCTCAGCAGCCCAGACCCCTGACAGCTGCTCTTTCCTGCAGCGCGCCTCAGCGGCCCGGGCCCCCGACAGCTGCTCTTCCCTGCGGCGTTCCTCAGCCGCCCGGGCCCCCGACAGCTGCTCTTCCCTGCGGCGTGCCTCAGCCGCCCGGACCCCTGACAGCTGCTCTTCCCTGCGGCGTGCCTCAGCGGCCCGGGCCCCCGACAGCTGCTCTTCCCTGCGGCGTGCCTCAGCAGCCCGGGCCCCTGACAGCTACTCTTCCCTGCGGCGTGCCTCAGCGGCCCGGGCCCCCGACAGCTACTCTTCCCTGCGGCGTTCCTCAGCGGCCCGGGCCCCCGACAGCTGCTCTTCCCTGCGGCGCGCCTCCAGCGGGCCGGGCCCCGAACGAGCTGCTCTTCCCTGCGGCCGTGCCTCAGCCGCACCCGGGCCCCCGACAGCTGCTCTTCCCTGCGGCGTGCCTCATGCCGAGCCGGGCCCCCGAACAGCTGCTTTTCCCTGCGGCGTTCCTCAGCCGCCCGGGCCCCTGACAGCTGCTCTTCCCTGCGGCGCACCTCAGCAGCCCGGGCCCCCGACAGCTGCTCTTCCCTGCGGTGTGCCTCAGCCGCCCGGGCCCCTGACAGCTGCTCTTCCCTGCGGCGTGCCTCAGCAGCCCGGGCCCCTGACAGCTACTCTTCCCTGCGGCGCGCCTCAGAAGCCCGGGCCCCCGACAGCTGCTTTTCCCTGCGGCGTGCCTCAGCAGCCCGGGCCCCTGACAGCAACTCTTCCCTGCGGCGTCCCTGCGGTGTGCCTCAGCCGCCCGGGCCCCCGACAGCTGCTCTTCCCTGCGGTGCGCCTCAGCAGCCCGGGCCCCCGACAGCTGCTCTTCCCTGCGGCGCGCCTCAGCAGCCCGGGCCCCCGACAGCTGCTCTTCCCTGCGGCGCGCCTCAGCCGCCGTATGGTGGGCGGCGGTGGCGCTGCAGTGTGTGTCCTGGAATCGGAGCCGGATTCGCCTATCTGTGTGGTATTATTGCGCCGTATACGTAGTGGTAGGTGCGCCGTGTCGTCGGTAGTGACGAACCGTCACCGTCAGAAGCACTGCGGCGGCGGCGGCCGACAGCGGACGACGGAGCGACGACGCTGCGTCGGAGAGACGGGACCACCAGTCGGAGAGACGGGACCACCAGTCGGAGAGACGGGACCACCAGTCGGAGAGACGGGACCACCAGTCGGAGAGACGGGACCACCGACCAGTGAGCAGAGATCGTCCCGACAGAGCTGAGTGATAGGTCGGCGACCGAGACGTCAAGATGGTGTGAGGAGTCGCCTGCAGCATATCGGAAACGCTGAGCCGCGCAGCCCAACTCAACTGCAGTTCCAGGTAAATAGCAGGTCAACGTCAACTGAACTTTCTTATTGCAAGTTTTGTAAAGCTTTGAATTTGTATCAATGAGTGAGTTGAATAAGATAAGTGACCGTCTATCTGTTTGTTGCCTTTTACTGTGTGTTTTACTTTGTGCTATTTAATTCTGTGCTATTTTTACTCTGCTATGTTTGCTGTGCTATTTTTGCTCTGCTATTTCTCTGCCCTGCAATCACTCAGGATGGAATTGGAAGACCCAAAATTAGCATATGTTTCACTCTCTGGCTCCTCCAGTTCGCCACTATCAGAGGTTCAAACAGGAACTCGTCTAAGAAAATTTGACTGGGGGGGCTGACGTGAACCTCAATGCCAAGCCAACATACAATTTTCCCGGCATTGCTCGGGGTCTCAGTCGAACATCATTGACCGGAGGGGGGAGAGAATTGTGCCCCCTCGTTATCTCCGGAACCAATGATGCAGCGAGACTCGCAAGGCAGCATTCAAAAGCTTGTGATGACACGTATTTAAAACAAACTATAAATTGTCAAATTGATGTCATATGTTAGGTCAAGGTCAAGTCAAAGGTTAACACGCATACCGCCGGGGGGTTGATTCTCCTCTTCCAACCCCTCTGTTTTTTAATAGATAGTGGAAGAACGGCGGCGCCTGCGCAGCGACGCCAAATTTTGTACATCTATTTGGGAATAAATTGTCCACTTTTTGTAAAAGTTTTGACCTCAGGACGTCGATCAGGTCAGGTATTCAGGTCACGTTAGGTGACCTTACCTCCTAATATGATGTGATCGTGACAAAGCTTCAGTCTTTGTCCCAGATATTTTAAGCTTACAGGATTTTATAAAGTCATCAGTTCCTTCAATTCTTATATCTCGGATTTGTATGTATCGGTGCCAGGAAAGGTCAATTTTCTGACCTCCCTATCATAAGTGAACCTGCAAATAAGTAAATGCTTCCTATTCAGAGAATATGCATTGGAGCAGGAAAACTATTTTCAAATCATGCTATTTTAGCTCACACTTGATAAGCCAGGTGAAATTATTGGTCAGTGACCTCCGCAAGGCTATCTGAGATGAGATCATCTGAGGTCATCTGAGGCAATGTTTTCCTAATCACTCTTGATATATGTAAGATAGAGACGAGCGGATGAAATCAATGTGTTTTACCTATCGTGCTGCGTCGCTGCATATGCAGCATCACCTACCTGGGTCACCAAATGACCTTGATCAAAGGTCAAATTGGAAAAATTATATTAGCGGGTCACCGTAATCATGTTTCAAAGTGCCTAGGTGAGACCAACACGATGTCTTCAAAATTATTCCCCTATCTTCAACCCGCGCTTGACAGGGGTCTCAGCCGAACACCGTTGACCGGGGGGTGGAATATTGCCCCCCTCGTTATCTCCGGAACCGATTATTGTAGCGAGACGCACTAGGCGGTGTTCGAAAGCTGTTGTTGAGACGCCTCTCAAGAAAACTCAAAATTTTACAATTGAGGTCACATATCAGAACAAGGTCGGGTCAAAGGTCAAAATCGAGACATTTGAGGTTATGGACCATACTTTCCATCCAGAACCTTTAATTGGGGCCATAATCACCCAATGTGCTCGCAAAGCTATGATACATATCCCGCATGAGCAAAAATAAGACTTTGGGCAAAGGTCAAGGCCAAGGTCAGGTCACAAAAGGTCACTATCCGAAAAATATGCTTGCGAAAGTCATGTGACACATTTTTATTTTTTATTGGTTGTTTTATACGTAAAAATGGATAGTGAAAATAAATTTACCATCTGAGCCCATTCAATTTAACTTAATGTGAAGCTGAGGTCAAATTCAGGTCAAAAGAGGTCAAACTTTGAAGTTTATAAATCTTAGCAAAAAGACATGTTTCTAGATCAGTTTTATTTCAGGAATACAGTGCTGAAATTTGTTTGCCTTTAGTATTGTATAAAAATGCAATTTCACAATATTACGTCTTCAGTTACCATGCTTAGGGAGACATTAATCGCTCAAAAATAAAAATAAATAAAAATGTTTTGAAAATTGATTCTGATAACTTTCATATGTTACATTTATTCCCACTTTTTGAATATCTTTGATTTTTGTGTGACCATTTAAAAAAATATTTAATGGAGTCAAGAACCTTTCTTTCAAAATCTGAGATTGCCATTTTGTAGGCCATGGCATTTTTATCTCTTAAATTTTTTGGTTTGCAGTTCAGTTAAAATGTGGTCTTTGTAGGCCTGTTTAAGTTTAGTTGATTTGATCGTCAAACTCGTGTGTAGTGATGTCACAAAATTTGATATATCTCAAAAATATATAAGCGACTTTATTTTCATTTTTTGCAAATGTCAAATTGATGTGGAAGAAGGTACTGAAATTTGTACGTTGATAGCGCAATTGTGTTTTGAGCTATCGTGAAAACTCGTCAGGGGGCAATATTTGCCCCTTCTCGGTCAAGCGCGGCTTTATAGATAAAATGTTATTTGCGAAAAACAGCTTTACCAAAATAGCCCTTTTGACATTTCATGATCTCTAATAAAGGCCTTTTGACCAGTTGTAAAATCTGACGACACATATGCGGTTGAATTTTTTAAGAGCTTTCGATTGCTTTTTGCCGTTTGTTCCTAGCTATCATAGTTCCTAAGATATTTTGGGGTTTCTATAACTAAGTCCTGAAACTGGAAAATCTACATTTGATGACCTCTTGTGGCTTCATTCTTGACCTGAGAAATAAAGACTAAAAATTCCCACATGCGTTTTGATGAGCTTTCGAGCAGTGCTTTCGGTTTTTGTTTACGTCCCATAGGAGCCGAGTTCAAGGGGCCCGTCAAAACACGCCCCCCCCCCCACCTCTGTTACGGTGAAGGTGGAGCCGAGCACCGGCACGGCGTGGGTTACGGCAGGCTCCCTTATGCTGATTTTATTTGGAATGCAACGCAAAATATTCGCATATTATAAATATAAGTTTGGTATTAATTAATATTAGTAGACATAAAACGACCGTTTTTTGCGTCGCCTGCCGTGCATTACCGGCATATGCCAGTCGGGCAAGATTGATTCTTTTGATTTATTTTCCATTATGTATTATTTGGCTCACGCTGCTGTGCCACATGCGTCCAGTACAGCTTATCAGATTATCAGAAACTGTCAGAGGCAGCATTTGTCATACGTATAGCTCTTGGCAACTAGAACGCGTCTGCCGATAGATGCTCGACATTTACTTTAAAGCTACTTAACTAGTAGCTTCAAACATAATTGCTGACAATTAAATCAGTTTGGCCTCAAGACTATACATAACTGCTTGTATTATATCAACTGAAACGCTATGTTTTTGGCGGCATAAAACAACAAAGGCGTTAGGCATTCATTGTGGACTGCTGGCGCCGGTCGTGCTGCCCCCTCCCCCGGTGGCCGAATTTCAGCTCCACTGGGGGGCTGGAGCTGTGACTAGGGGATTCTCTCTTAGTTAACATGCTAGACGAGTCCCTGGGTTCAAATATACAAAAGTCTCTGGCACCTGCAGTTCGCCACTATCAGAGGTTAAAAAAACATTCCATGGCTCCTCCAGTTCGCCACTATCAGAGGTTTAAATATAAAACTGACTCTCATCATATATATAAACGTTCCCTTGATGCAACTAAACCATCAGGCTGGCACTGTTTCCTTGACAGCTAAACATACTATTTGACATTCATTAACTGTTACTGGCGGATCCAGAACGGTGGTTGGGGGCACCTTTTTTAGAATTCCAAAAAGTCTTACATAATTCTGAAAACTCATCGGATTTCGCTTGCTTATTCATTAATAGTTGATTTAACACAATATTTGCTTCGTAAAAGTTCCTTAGATTGTCTCTTATATCAGGACATGTGTCAATTTTGCGCGATTTCAGGTGGTTTGGAAGAAGAGCATGACCCTAAATGCCCTCTGGATCTGTCAGTGTTAACTACTAATCCGCAATCCAATCCAAACAGTAATCAGTAAATTTTACCCCAACTTGGAGGAAAGGAGCATGTACGACTCACGTCTGAAAATATAAATGTTTGTGATTCAGAGGTTCACAATTCATGTCCAGTTAACTACCGACCAATAAGTCTTCTTTTGAACTTGTCAAATGTTCTGCAAAATTGTATTCTTATAGAATATTTGCATGATAAACTCAAACTACCTGATATAATCTTTTCCATCGGATGCACTGGACTCAGGCCTGTCTGTGGTGTCCGCAGGAGTCGACCAGATGTCGCCCGACTTAGAGATGAGCGCGGACCTGCGGACGAAAGCTCAGGTGTTCCTGCACACCATGCTGAGCCGGCTGAATCTGACGCTCAGCGACTGGCAAGCCTTCCGTAACTTGTCCGGCCACGTGGCGGACGACCTGGACGAGCTGACCGGCTCCTCGCGCAGGGAGGACATCTGCGGCGAGGGTGTTCGCTGGCTGCGCGACAGCTACCGGCCGCTGCACGGCTATCTGGCGCTCACCGTCTGCCTGTTCGGCTTCGTGGCCAACGTGTTCAACATCGTGGTGCTGACGCGCAAGGAGATGCGCTCCTCAACCAACGCCATCCTGACCGGGCTGGCCGTGGCCGACGGCGCCGTCATGCTCGAGTACGTGCCGTTCGCGGTGCAGAACTACATCAACGCCTCGTCTAACGTGTTCTCTTACTGGACAGCTCGCTATGTGCTGTTCCACGCGCACTTTGCGCAGATATTCCACACGGTATCGATCTTCCTGACGGTGATGCTGGCCATGTGGCGGTTCCTACTGATCGTGGAGCCGTGCGCGGCCGTGCGCCGCTGTTCCATCCGCCGCACCATCGCCGCCATTGTCGGCGTGTACGCGCTGTCGCTGATCATCAGCGTGCCGTCCTACTTCACGTTCTCTGTACAGAGCCGACCGGCAGGACCGGCTGGCACGCAGCTCTACATCATCGACATCAGCGCGGCCGGCAGACTCCAACACGGCCTGCTGAACCGGCTCAACTTCTGGCTGTACTCGGTGCTGGTTAAGCTGACGCCCTGCCTGGCGCTCACCTACTTCTCGGTGCGTCTGATCGGCGCGCTGCTGGAGACGCGACGCCGGAAGCGGCGGCTGCTGGCCGCGGCACCAGCGGCCGGCGGCCCGCTGGCGCAGAGCGTACGTCACACGGACCGCACCACCGGCCTGCTGGTCACCGTGCTGCTGCTGTTCCTGGTCACCGAGCTGCCGCAGGCCGTGCTCGCCATGTTCTCCGGTGTCCTGCAGGAGCACTTCTTCCGCACCTGCTACCAGTACGTCGGCGAGCTGCTCGACATCCTGGCGCTCACCAGCTCGGCCGTCAACTTCCTGCTCTACTGTCTGATGTGCAAACAGTTCCGGGTGACGTTCTGTTCGCTGCTCGGCATGTCGGAGCGCCGCCACCGTCCTCCACGGCAGGTGATGGTCAACAGAGAGTTCATCAACATCCGCAAACAGGCCACCGTCTCCACCAGCAACAAACTGGTTGTTGCGAAGGCGACACTCGTATGAACCAAAACAGGCTGTGTGTGGCGGCGGCGGGACGCGTGTGTCGATGTTGGCGGATTTGTTGTTCAACTTGACAGCCGTAGCTGTACGACAGTAAAACGACGACAACGCACGAAAAAGTACAACGTGATATTATATTTAGAGATACTGCTTGATGATATTGATATATTTGAGGGATGTTGCTTGCTGAGCTATTCAAAGCAAGACATATTGCTTCTAATGTGTGTGTTTTGCATTGTTTTCAATATGAAGACATGTAGGTACGTTATGTCGGCCAATTGTGACTGTATATCAGATGTTGATAAACGTGTTAACACCGTGAAATTAACCTATGTCTTATATGATCGAGTTAAAATGTGTTTCATGACCTGCATTGGTGATTACCATAACATTTGACTAGGTTTAAGTTTACGTTTGTCACCGCTTTGTAGTCTTTGGCTCGGGTGGAGATAAACATATCCTCGCTTTGTTGCCATTGGCTCGGGTGGTAAGAAATTTGTTCCCTCTTTGTAGTCCTTGGCTCGGAAGGAGACAAATCAGAGGATTCAGGCATATGCCAGGTAAATTGAGCATATGTTGTCAATGAAGATCTAATTGCGAAGGTTAAAATGGTATGCTTCACGCATGAAGCTTAACATATAACTTAAAGCTTGGTCAGCATAGTACAAGTACAAGTAAGGCAGTTAAAAAAGCAGTACGAATGACTTCTCTTCGCCACAGCCAAAATAACCATAACTAAAAATAGCCAACGAGTTTGCCTACTAGATTAAAACAAAAAGAAGAAGAGCTTAGTGCTTGTGCGAGGAACATAGTTGTCAAAATTAACAAACGAAATACCATGACCTTTTCCTCGTAGATATGAAAAAGTCCAAAAGACTGTTGATAAGGCCTGTGGCGAAATATTCGAAATAATACTTTAATTTTTGATAACTTTTGGACTTTTTCATATCTACGAGGAAAAGGTCATGGTATTTCGTTTGTTAATTTCTTAAAGAAGAATAAAAAAAAACAGGGTGCATGGCAGAAAGTCTGATGAATCCTCCGCTTTAACTTTCTCCAAAAACGCTCTGAATGGTTCCAGTGTATGTTTTGATTTAGGAAGTGCATGAACGTGTATACCTATTAATGAGAGAGATGATGACTGTGCTAAACGTTAATACATATCGTATTTACATAATAATCGCTTTTAATCCCGCATCCGGTCGGTGCTGATCCGTTGAACGTACCCCACATGTCACTCCCGGACCAACATGATCACCCCATATGTCACTCCCGGACCAACATGATCACCTCACATGTCACTCCCGGACCAACATGATCACCCCACATGTCACTCCCGGACCAACATGATCACCCCACATGTCACTCCCGGACCAACATGATCACCCCACATGTCACTCCCGGACCAACATGATCACC
>VOPJ01009419.1:13946-46125 GCA_014673585.1 Semibalanus balanoides
TTTTTTAATCTCCTCCGAACCATCTCATTGGTCGTTGTGAGTTTCACAGTGACTGGACACGGCTTGGTCGCAATCATCCTAATTATAATCACCGTATCGTATAATTTTCGGTAAGATTGCATACATTCGGTGTAAAACCAGCCAGTTACCCAGCCAACAATTAAGTTGGGCACTGATCAGGCACATGGTTTAATCCCATTGTGCCCGATCAGTGCCCAAGTTAATTGTTGGCTGGGTACCTGCCAAGACTCAAGTCCATCCCCAAGTTATCGGAGCCGCTAATTAGCCATTGACAAAGGAAATGCAGGACACAACACATGTCTCCGATTCAACACCCAACCTACGCAAACTTGATGAAGTCAGTCTTCTTGCAGGCCCGCACCATGCCTCGGATGTCCATTTGGCCCAGCCAGCCGATGAACACTGTCAACAAACATCATAATGAGACGACAGTATGATAAACAGTATCTCTAGGGTACGCTTTCATGAAATATATAAAATAGAAATGCGGCACATGTGTTGTTACTTTTTGTTTTGCACAAATAATTGAATTAATGACAATGAATAGTGAGTACTATTAATATAACATTTTCACTTGCATGTACCATGGCTTAATTAAGCATGTAACGACTTATCCTAATATGTAGCCTACACGTATTTGCTCATTTATAAAACTTGCTAATGTCATTTACTACAATTATTATTTATTTGCGAGTTGTTGGTCAGAATATCTTATATTCGATAAACAGCTCCACATTCACACAACTACATCACACGATTGAGTTTGGAACTGTTACCAAATTAAATTAGTTATCTATTAGCAAAACAGCAGTTACCTAGCCAGGAAAGCGACAATAATGCAGCACATTTAATAAATCAACCATTTTAAACCGACTATTGTCTGACTTATTCCCCGCAGCCCATCATACGTTGAAACACGCACAAAACCAAAAAACACGCACAAAACCAAGTCACTCAAGGCGGCACGGCTACACGGCGCCTTTTTTGACCGACCAGAGCAAACACAGAGCGCCTGCAGCAGAGATGAGACCGCCAAGAGGAGACTGCACAGACCACTCACGGGGCAGGCCGGCCTTGGACATGCCGCGGTATCCACGCGGGAAGTAGCCTTTGAGCACTTCTGGTGGCTGCCACTCCTCCAGAAGCTGGTTCACTCGGTGCCGCTCCCGCCATGCCATCGACTGGATACAACGGTACACTGGTGTACCGAACCGACATGGTGTCAGCGTAAGTGACGCTCCCGCAGGCCATCGACTGGGAAAACGGTAACGTGAGTGTACCCGACTCGAAACTGGTGTAACACGTAGTGCGCTCCGCCAGGCCATCACTGGACAAAAACGGTACGGTGCTGTGTTACCGACTCGAACACTGGTGTCAGCGTAGTGACGCCCGCCATGCATCGACTGGAATCAAACGTATCGCTGTCTGTGTTACGAGCTCGACATGTGCTGTGTACACGTATGACGCTCCCGCCAGGCCATCGACTGGGACAAGGGTCGCTTGCTGTGTTACCGAGCTCGAACACTGGTTACAGCGTAGTGACGGCTCCCGCAGGCCTCATCGACTGGGACAGACAGGGTACTGCTGTGTTACCGAGCTCGAACACTGGTGTAAATGGACCGTTGTGCCGTGTAGCGCTTTATATATCAACCTTACGTGTTATAGAGTCTTGGTATAAACATTAACCCACGCCCCGCAGGAGTATTCAGCCGAACACAACCCGGTTGGGGGGAGCAGTCTCTGCCCCCTCGGTATCTTCCGAACCAATAAGCGCAGCGATACGCGCAAGGCGACAATCGAAAGCCCTCATTGAGACGCATCTCGATAGGGGAAATTTCAATAAGGGAAGGAGGAAAAGGGGAGGTTTTCAAGAAGTATGAAACGCTTGGCTGGCAATCAATAAATCCATGTAAATGGCATTTATAGCTATGCAAATATTTAAGACAGTTTTGCCTTGTATTATTTCCATATTGTTTACATATAAAGTTGCAGGGGCGTGTTCAGGCACAGAAAAAGGAGGTGACTAGGATGGTGATGACGATATGCAAGCGATTACGGCGCAATAGACAAATAGTTGGGAATTATATATGCACATAAGAGGCCAGGAGAGGGAATTAAGTGCTTTTTGCAGAGGCGCGCTCAGGAAACGAAAAAAGTAGGTCATATTATTGCAAGTAAACTGAGATGCATGGGCCTACAAATTACAATGACATAGCATACTGCAGTTTTCTGATGAAACGCATATCAGAGGGTGCTTTTTAAATTAGTATACGATAATAGGCGAGTTCAAGTAGGTTAAAACGGGGTAAACAATGTGAATTGAAGTTGCAAGTGAAATAGTCACTGTTGACTAGTTACTGTATCATAGCGGGAAAAATACCTATCAAAAGGTCGTGTGCCTCCCCAATTTGAATCCTGGATATGTTTATGAGAAGTGAAGATGAAGTATCTCAGAGATGAAATTCCACTTGATGTTGGAAAAGAGCAAGATGTTGTTCTATTCAAAAAAGCGGAGATTAAAAGTAAAGAAGAACTAAGAACCGGTTGTCTGACCTCATATTGCAAGTGCAATCAATCATCAAAGATAGATTGTTGTAATTCTTGGACAAAACGAACTCATTCAATGACTCAGTGCTTTAGGAAGGCCTTTTGTTTATAATCTTCTGACGTCTGGTTGTTGTAACAGAGAGTTTGATCAGGAAATCACTAGATGTATTTTTTCTGTATTTCATAAAGCTTTTGCCAAATCCATAGAGGGTGCAGCTAAAAATTAGAGAAATCGGGGGCAGAGATCTTGATTGGATAGAGTCGTGGCTATAGGACGCCGCAAGGGTTATATAATGGGTGAAAATCACAATGGCAAGGAGGTTCTCAGGTGGAGTTCAGGGCTCAGTCTGGGCGTTGTGTTTATATTATGTGAATCAATAGAGAGTTTAGACAGCAAAGTATGAAATTTGGCAGATATTAAAAGTTGTCAGATTAGTACGAGGAAAGACGATCAGGAGTTTTTCAAAGCTGACATGGACAAGCTAGTGAGTGGTCTGAAGCATGGCACTGAATTCAATTTGAGTAAATGTTAATCATGCACAGCTGGACGAGTAGCATCGCCGAGGATGAATATGGTGGGCCAGAAAATAGAGCAGATTGAAAAGGAAAGGATTTAGGGTCGTGTAAACGCCACGCTCATCGTCGGATAGGTCGTAGAATCTAGAAAAAGCGCTTAATAGATGTGGGGCTATTATACAGAATGTTACAAGGATGATGAGTAATACGAAACGGATTGTGATTATGTTAGACCAAATCTAGAAGTATGCGTGAAGCCTGGTTCCAAAATGAAAAGATGTGCTGTCTAGAAGAGTTCAGAAAAGGGCAACAAAAAGTAAATTGCTTTAGTAGCCTTTGAAAAATAAAGAAAGTTGGTATGTTTTCACTAGATATAGAAGGCTATAAGAGAATCTATTGGAAGTTAAATTTGTGAATGGTAGCATCTGGATATTAAAGGAATTTGAATTCAGTAGGGAAATCGTAGTAGAGGTTCATCAGCGATATACTCGTAAGAGAACAAAGTAGACTGGTACTGTCATGTCATTTTCATGCAGAAGGTGTAGGACAATTGGAAGTAACAGCCGGGGATGCGCCTACATGATGTCACTTAGCTCTGCTTCAAAAATATGATTAGATACAATATAACAGGCGGGATTAGTCATAAGTACTCGTGGGAATAGACTTGTTTTGTAGGTGGGTGGCTGGAGGGTTGAGACTGTTGGTGTTGGGGGGATCATGTGCAGACCTCGAGGGCCTGGAGGCTCTTTGTTGACTCTTCTTTTATGTCTTTTATGTCTAAGTCAACATGAAAAATATAACTATCTATGATCAGTAACTTATTGGTATTGCTTGGTTGTAACTTGCCTGCTGTTAATACAGGCACGTAGCCAGGATTTTGCTCAAGGGGGACGTCGAAAAAATCAAATTTTTCTCCTCAGCCATATGCTGCTGACCGGGGGGATAGGGTCGCGTTTTCAGAGAATCTCATTCTATCTAGTGTTAATTTATTTCGCTCAGGGGGGGGCATGGCCCGGTGCCCCCCCCCCCTTGGCTACGTCCCTGTGTTAATATTGTGTATATTTGGCCTCCTATTTTCACTAACCTGGTACCGCCTATGGCAAAAATATGTTTAAATCTGTTTGTTTCTGATGTCCAAATAACAAACCATTGCATCCATAAAAAAACATAAAAAACGATTTGATTACGCATTTACTTTACCCCCATTTTTAGTAACCTGCACACGCCTATGATTTTCGAATTTCCCAATCTCATCGTCAAATATCAAACTCCAACTCCATCTTGATCGATTCATGTTAGTTGCAATGAAATTGGTTTATAAACATGGCATGGTTAGATCAAAAATACATCTAAATTTTGTTTTTACCCCCTGGCCCTTACTGCCCCTCTATCAAAATGGTATATTTTTCTTTTTTATAAATGTAGACCGTGATGGGTGAAATCGAATACAGTTTGATTTGTGAAAATCGGACGAGTAGATCTCTAGATCTCAAGGGAGGCAGAAAACAACCCCCTTGCCACTATAGGGTAAGTTAGGAGCCTGCCACTAATAGGGTCGCGTACAACACATCAATAACATCATAGAACATATCAACGGCCTCGTCTACATGTTTGTCGTCCAGAACCTGTCACGGACACAACTCCAGTGACCTTCTCATTCTGCTAAAGTCAGCCTCCCTGTAATTAAACACAGAGGTTCTGGTGACTAACGGGACAGAGACCTTTTACGAGTACGAGTTTACGAGTTTACGATACAAGTTTTCTGATGATACATTCGACCTCCTTGTGGTCAAAATCAAATATGCCGTCTCGCACTGCGACATCAGTGACACGTTGGTTAGAGAGGACAATATATAGTGTTTTATCACTACACATCGATTTGACGTCTTTGTGAAACAATAAAGCAATTTCGTCGCCAAAATTGTAGAGTTATTGCGAATTTATTGACGTCACTACTCATTTTTGTCCGCCCCCGTAGCTCAGTGGAGAGAGCGCTGTCTTCTGATCATCCCGTATTGAGCACCTGCGGTCCTCGCGTCGCTTCGGCGCCTCGGCTATTACTGCTCCTGATGGGATGATTCTGCGGCCCCGGTGGCAGCGGTCGCACTCAAGGCCAGGTGCGTCAGCGAGTGGGGGCGGAACGTGTCCAGAGTATGTCGGCACGTCAAACTTCGTCTCTAAATTCTGCCCGGCTCAACAGGAATTGCACGATCGGGTGGGTGAGGTCAGGACCAGCGCAACAAGCTCTGCTTAGCGTGGGTCCTGACCTCAGAAAGCCATCCATACAAAACATTCGGACCAAATTTATTTAAAAAAAAACTGACGTCACTACTCACGAGTCTCACACCAAAATCAGCAAAACTAAAACCCGCGCGGTGTAGGCTGGGGGGTAAATTTTACCCCTCCAGGGTTTTCTCAATAGCTTGAAAACTATGGCAGATACCGACGTCAAATGGGATGAACCTTGAGCAGCACCAATTTGACGTGTTCCCTAAAAAAGACGCCGAAAATAATGCAAATTTTGGAGATAATGACACTTTAATGACGTCATGTCATGCAATTCTGGGTGGAAAAACGATAAGTGTTTGAGAAATCGTAGACAATATAGCTTTACAGCAAATTGCCAACGGAAAACGTCAAATGGCAGGATAGGAAATTAGGCATAGGTTTTCTGCAAAATGGTTATCTTGGATTTCCTTTTTTTGTTCTTGACCCCTAAAAATCAAAATCAAAACGGATTTTTCTGAATTTTTGCACATTTTGTTCAAGATGTTATACAACCGGAATATAAATGAGAGAACTAAGTATAAGAGATGCCCAAACCAGAATTAAAGGCACTGCATTTATTTTTCAGTGACTGATTGCTCCCGAAGTAGGTATAAGTAACTGATGACGTCATTTTTTTTACCAGATACAGATAAATAAATGTCATTGCTGTAATTGTATGACAAAACTAGTCTAGAAACATGCCTTGTTTATTCATATTAATCAGTTTCCCATTTTGACCTTCGATGGCCTGACTTTGACCACTTATGGTGTCAGGTTGTGAAAATGGCTGCTGCTATCGCATTATACATGTAAAATAACCACTCAAACATGCGTCGCAAGACTTTCGTTGACCTCTTGGTAACAGTGTTTTGTATGACATCTTGACTTTGACCTTTGCTTACAATTCATTTTTAAACTTAACCCTAATTCCTTGCGGGGGCAGATTTCAGCCCCCCAGATTTTTTCGCCCGCCCGCTTCTGAAAACGTTACGTCTACGTCCTTGAAACTTTTCGAACCTATTTCCTAAATATGAATGAAGCGTGTTTTGTCAAAATTTTTGAGAAAAAAATCGTCCAGCAGAGCGGCTCCAGGGATCTCATGGTTTTGGGGAGGTCTTGCGAATGCGGTTGTCACGCGCATACTTCCTTTTGTAGTTTGCGGTGGAATAAAAGCGTCGAAACTAAGTCACTGCTTGTATACATAATACAATATATTCGATTATCATATTTGGGCAGAGGCGCAATCAGGTACATAAAAATGGGAGGCGATATCCTCGTCAATTAGGCCCAACTTTAAATAAGTAATGATAAAAGGCGTCGCACATGGGGCCCCCCCCACTTGTTTACTTGAATTCGCCTTTAGCATATAATACACTTAACACGCGCCACTGGAGACAGGGGACTTTTGTGCCCCCCCCCCCACATGTTTTTAGTGAAATATCCTAAAAAAAGAAGGGCGCAGGGCGGGTAGTGTTTGTGCGACATTTAGCGGCAACACATAGCGGATAGTTTGACGTAAAAAATCGAATCGTCGGTAAATTTTTGAGTTATCTGGATTTGAGTTCCAAAATGGCGGCCCAGAATCGAGGTCGGCGAAGCAATAGTCTTGGAACAAACAGTCCATGATCGGGAACGATTCAAACGCCATTTTGTAAGCCAGTGTCCGATCTTCATCCCCAAACGGAACTTCAGGCACATTGCAGTTGACGTGTGACGTCACAGAGGTCAAATCCTCAAAAAGGAGGCCCTCATGTGACGTTCCTATCGTCCCAAACACTCACAAGCAGAACATATTTTTTATCAAAAAAATCCCCCATTTTTCCTCCTTGAGTACGCCTATGATTTTTCATTTGTGTACTTGTCCCTTTCATACATTGAAAACCATGACATTAGAAGCTCAAAAACGTTTTTTTTTCATGAAAATCTGTCGAATCACATGGCTGCAATGACCTTTCAAAAAACACACACACAAAATTGCCCCTTGCCCACATTTTTGAACAAAAAAAAAACAATTTTGGGGTCCAAAAAGAAAGATGTCGTCACGACGAATCGAATGGTCTTCGTTCCATCGAAATCGGCTGAGCGTTTCTCGAGATCTTCGGGGGTAGAATCTGCCCTCCGCAGGTTAACGTAATTCTGGCCGCCCGCACGGAATAGGGTTAAAGGAAATAGTTCACCTTCAGCATGGGTTTTGAACTGAGATAGCAGTTTTGTAGCCCGTGTTGAAAAACCCTGACTGCAAGTTTTCTGGGCCGAAAGGGCTCTTCAGCTGAATATATTTGACTTTTTGTCCGAAGGAATGTGGGCCATAAATAAGGAATGTCAAGAATGTGGGCCTCACACACCTGGGCAGAGCTTACAGTAACCTTAAGCGAATAACATTTGAACTGATTGGCTTGAGCCACCGTTTGACGTTGCGGAGGTACGCATATAGTTTGATAATTCATATTTACTCCTTCTGTCCGATCGGCGCGATGTATGGCTTATTTTGACATTATGAAAAGAAGTTGTATTGAAAATAAATCAATTGTGTTTGAAAAAAAATAATCCAAGGGTGAACTATTATTTTAATGCAGGAGATGCAGTGTAACTGTAATATTAATGTGCATAAATAGTCTTAATCTAAGATTTTGGATTGAAAGTATGAATCATCAAATCAATTAACTCGATTTTGACATATGACCTGACTGTGGCTTGGCATAATACATAACTTTATGTAACAATTAGTATGCAGTAGATTCATCTCATTCAAATCTTTCGATCGCCGCCTTGCGCGTCTCGCTGCGGTCATTGGTTCAGAAAATACGAGGTGAGAGGGGGACATCCCCCTACGCCGCACGTTCGGCTGGAGATCCCTACGACGCGCGGGTTAACAGAACGTACAAACGCCATATTTTGAGGAAAAAATCCAATCAAATATAAATATAGCAAATAACAAATTGCAATGGAAAAACATAGTTGTCTCAGATTTGTACAAACTTGGGTTTTTGATCCCCCAAAAAAAGTTGTTTTGGAAAATGAACACAAAATCAAATTTGTCAAAGATAATAAAACAATGTAATATATATGTGAGAGAACCTCATATGGGCAACTACTATACCAAATTGTAAAAAGATGTCATCATTTTTGACTGACTTATCGCATATAAAGTATGGGTATATATGACGACATGATTTACCCATGCTTAATATGTCAAAGCCAGTCAAAAATGATTATTTCAGTTTAAAATTGGTAGGGTATTTGGCTATGAAGTACTCTCACATATTTTCCGCTTTTTAATATCTTTAAATTTTTGTTTTGTGATAATTTTTCCCAAAAGATCGGGTATTTTTACTTGGGAGTCAACAACCCACATTTTTACAAATCCGAGACAATCTTTAATTTCCCTTGTTATTTGCTTTCTTTTGACGTTTTTGCATTTTATTGTCCTCAAAATATGGCATTTGTACGGTCTGTAACGTTTAGCTGATTTAGGTGTACAACTCGTGAGTAGTGACGTCAAGAAATTCGCTATAACGCAAAATTTTGGTGACCAAATTGTTTCATTGTTTCACAAAATACGTCAAATCGATGTAGAAGAAGGTACCCGAAGTTTCACATTGATAGCGCTAAGAATTAGTTGTTGAGTTATTACGAAAATTCATCAGGGGGGCGTTAAACACCCCCCTCCCCCCAGACAATGACGGGATAATGGAGGGACCGTGTAATCTTCGAAGCCATTGCGCTACATCTAGATATTATTATTTTTCCAAATATTATTTCTGATGATGTTTTTGTTAGCAGCATCACATTTTTCGGTGGTGTCCCTATACAAATTCCAAACTCCTAAAAAACATTGTCACCCTAGGGCGGCACCTGGCTGAGGGGCGGCACCTGACTGAAGGGGCGGCACCTGACTAAAGGGGCGGCACCTGGCTGAAGAGGCGACATCTGGCTCAAGGGGCGGCATCTTTTGAGGGACGGCACCTGACTTGGGTGGCGTCCGTTAGTGCGGCGCCTGGGTATGGGACGGCGCCTCGCCGAGAGCGGCACCTAGAGGTGGGCGGCACATTGGCACGTCTAAAAAAGTAGTCCGACAAGTCTGAATGGTATGTTAGGCGTTGACGCCCTGAGCGAGTCTACGCACCAGCTCTCGTTGCCTTGATTACGCTCACGCAAACTTTAGTACCAAGGCCGAAAAACAGTGAATTGCTCACGTTCCAGTTTTTGCAGACTTGCGATTATGATCAGATATTTGTAATTTATTGCAAGTTTGACTTAAGTCTTAACGGACAACAGATGGAAAAACAGGCATTAATTTCATCCAGATTCAAATCAGCCAGTTTCGTTAATATGAATGTGACGGGAGGCGTCGGAGAGGATACCAGTCTAAGAACTGTTCGCATGTAAAATGACTGGTATATGTGAATAAGGCGTGTTTACTGTTCACGTGCAATGCCACTGTCAGACGGGTGTACACAGTTCACGTGCATTGCCAGATGGTATGTGTGTTTTGTGGTGCTTGTCAAGCGCAGATATAATTCAGATCGCCATTGTTGTGATTAATGTAAGGAATGTTGAATACAAAACAACCGCCTTGTTACTTGGAGCATTCGAGCGGAACATATATTTAGGTGTATTTGTTATCAAGAAGCGATACATTTTGTATCGGTGGTCACGCCTAATGCCGAAATGTCCGTTCATGGAATATTCAAAGAGTATGTTATTTTCAAAGTGCATTGACGGTAATTTACACTTGCAAGTGCGGACCATAAAGATCATATATATATAATATTATATATATATAGTATATAATATATATATATATATATATATATCATATATATATATGTGTGCTATCTCTTTGGTTGCCGACTTCTTGTTGATTAAGCCAAATTAATCATGGGTTAACGGCGATTATATATATCATACATGTGATGTTAGATGAACAGTAGACCTGGATTTGACACGAAAGTCAGGCCACTGCAGTATGGGGCCGAAAATTCATTGCTGTAATGCTAATGAAAGTTTTTTCGACGTAAATTATGCCGACCGAAATTGGTGTTACAGCGTTTTGATAAAGCTGTTACTTTAACCTTGATATTTATCAATATTAATTAATATTTGTTGATAAGTATTGGTCAGAATTGATTGCGCTTTTCAGTTATATAATTTTCTAGCGTCTTACTCTCTCCGATATTGACGGTATAGCGGTGCAATAATAAAAGTCTTATAAGATAGTCAGTGTTTATATCATAGGTGTATTTTAGCACTGAAATATTAACATGAAACCCTAGATTTCACATGGATTTTAAAACGGTACACTTCTCTTCAAAATTACGTTTGTTTTCTCCAGGGTCCGGCATAAGTTTTTGCCTCTGCTTGCTCCAGTATTTATATCGTACCTGCGTGATTATTGCATCAAATATCTGCGTTATTGGGCTCGCATCTGCTCTAGATCCTTTGCCTTGTTGAGGAATGGGGTCCCAATCCGACCAAGAGGTCAGGGGCTGGTGAGCTGTGGCCAACAATAACCAGAAGCTGTCTGCCTGGAATCCCGCCCAGAAAAGTGAAGGTCGAACACTTCGATCTTAGCGAGTGAAATCTGGCAATAGGCGAGGTCTGAGCCAGAATGTTACAGTCAAACGTAGCCAGCTAAGTGGGATATATTTCCACACTATCCAGTGCTGGTGGCGAGAATTACAGACCTCATGAAGCATTGCTGATAGACTCAGGTCGGGCCGTCCGCCTACCATCTCCACTGTCACAAAAATTGTTCCCAAGAAAACAATTCGAATACAGAAAAGAAGACGATCTGAATACAAAATCAGTGAGCATCCAAAATGGTCCAGCGACTCACCTGCAAGGACTACCCAGTCTTGAGGGACTGTGGGCTCGCACAGGAAGCCTCGCTGGCCACTGGTGGAACTTACTAATACTTAAGTCCACAAAATGCAGTTAATCCAAAAGTAACAGATCTCAAGTGCTTACCGCGTCCGACTCTGCAAAGAATTGTCATAATTCGAACAGTGGAGCGCCTTTGAAAAGCGTGCTATTCAGCGGAAGAAATAGTTACGCCATCTCCAAATCCCAAATCGGACCCCGGATTTGGAGCCCAAAATGGCAGCAAGTGTCCATTGCCGATTCGTCCGGTCTCTAGCACGATTCCGCACGCCGAGATCGAAGCAGTATGTTCCCACCTTCACTGTTTCTGTGTGTGATTCCAGAAGGCGACAGTTTCGCTTTATTTCTGACCACAGATTCACCAGCCCCTGACATTTAGATCGGATTTGGACCCAAATTCCTCACGGGCAAAGGATCTAGGAAGCAGATGCGAGCCCAAGAACGCAGATATTTGATGCAATAATCACGTGGGTACAATATAAACACGATACGATATAAAGCAGACAGAGGCAAAATCTTATGCCGGACCCTGTATTTGAGTACGATAGGTTCGGAGCAGTAACATTAAACGTGAAAGACAAAATAAAACCACAAATTTGCGTTTATGTAGCGATTAATTTTGCACTCACCACGCGTTACTCTCAGACTTACACTGCATACGCTAGCCCGTTAATTTCTCTACACGTCTGTGTTTGTCGCATGCTGATCAGACACCTTGCGTTGCCGAACATATTGATCTGGGTATGGGCATCTATGTATTTTCCGGATCTCGATTGCTAGGAATTTAACATTTTCGGCCCCTTACTGCAGTGACCTGATTTCGTGTCAAATCCAAGTCTACTGTATCTTTATATATAATATATATATATATATATATAATAATATAATATATATATATATATATAGTATATATATATTATATATATATTTATTTAGTAAACTTCGGCAATAAATCTTGCTTTTAAGCATAGACCATTAAATGTTTACTGCGTTTTCACATTTTGAGAGTTTGCTTTGGAGTTTTTATAATCGTGTTCACTGTTTTCCTGTAAGTTATCGTTCAGGTTTAACTATTATCTCAGTAAAGTTCATTCATTAAGGTACACTCCTTTTATCAGTTCGACCGCGTTTCGAATTATTCAAAACACCCATTTTCAAGAAACAAAAGTGATTCACTCGGAAGTAAACAATTGTCTACATACGACATTTGAAAACATACATTCAAAGACATTCGACGAGCACAATTGTCATTACACTTACAGTAAGAATATAGTTCAGGACAACACATATGAAACTATCACATGGACCATATACCATATACTATGGTCCAAACCTTGAAGTCATTGACAGTGACAAATGTTTGTGTCATGTAACATATACAAGACACAATCACTCGTCACTATCAATGAGTTCACAATCAGTGTTGTTATTAGTATCTTGTGTGTATTGTGTGTGTTGTGTGTGTTGTGTGTGTTGCTTTGTGCCCCAGAGTGCCAGTTTTTCGAGTCGTGTGTGTTTCTGCTCGTTGATATTTGGAGCGTGATCTCTAATGTGTATTGCCTCAATGATTTCAATGCGTATGGGGTCACGGTTAGAGTGGATGATGGTTGTGTTCTCTACTAGATGTTGTCGTGTGAGTGTTGCGTCATGTTTGTCTTGCATGTGCGACTTCAGTGTTCCTGTCTGTTTATGCATTGTCAGCCGTCGAGAGAGAGTGGNTCGCCTTGTTTGTGGAACTTGTGCGAATGGCCCTTCTGATAAATGCACGAATTACACTATTCTTATACCTAGTGGGGCATTCACTGTCAGCATTCAATGTTTGCCCAGTGCTGGTAGGTTTGCGGTATACACTTATATAAAACTGCGTCTCTCCTCGTTCTACGAGCACATCTAAGAATGGTAGAACATTATCATTGCTCAACTCATGTGTGAACTTCAGTACAGATTTCGATTCAAATTCTTCTACGAGTTTTCAACAAGTGTCGGTATCCTTGACATCACGAACAATCATCTACATATCTGACATATGTGCTAGGAGCGACAGCAGGGTTAGTTAAGACGAGGCTCTCGACATGTGCCATGTACAAGTTGGCAAAGAGGGGCCCCAGCGGAGACCCCATAGCCACTCCTTCCTTTTGAACTTACAGCCTTTTGAAGATTATAAATCTTCAAAAGGCAGATTATAATTTTATCTTATAGGCATATTTATAATCTTATATTAAGATTATAAATCTTTTTTGAAGATTATAAATCTTTTAAACTTACAGCCTTTTGATCTAATTTTGAGAGTTTGCTTTGAGTTTCCTTTTGAAGATTATAAAAACTCAAAGCAAACTCTCAAAATGTGAAAACGCAGTAACATTTAATGGTCTATGCTTAAAAGAAAAAAAAAAAATATATATATATATGCATGTATGTATGTATATGTATTTGTATATATTATTTCGACGTCTTTCGTAGGAAGTTGTTTTGCATGTTACCTGAATTTGCTTCATATGGTTGAGCTCGATCACTAGTGACGTCGTTTTGATGGCAAGTGACGTGACCAAAACAGTGAATTTTGGTGTGACTTTCCACTCATATAGGTAAAATTCAGGACACTTGGCTAGTGGCTAGGACAGTTGAGTCTGGGACCACAGTTGTTATACCTGAAACCATGGTAGCCCTCCTTATGCAGGTAGCGGTATTTATGTCGATCTGGGTTTCTTTAAAGCGACACTGTCTGTTCAAAGTAAAATTTGATATGGTAACCCTATTCCCTGCGGGGGGACATAGATATATAGGACTAGATAGGACAGCTGGGTCCCGATAGTACGTAACAGCGGCCGCCATCTTGGGGCAGTCCTCGAAACTGCTGTCGCCGTTGTTGACAGTGGATGGAGGTGGGTGTCTGAAGCGCGCGCGGGCAGCAGTCTTTATATCTATGGGGGGCAGATTCTGCCCCTCCCGGTAGTTTTTCGCCCGCCTCTTCTGAACCGTTACGTCTATCGTCTTGAAAACTTTCGACCTTTCCTAAATATGATGACGCGTGTTCTGTGAAAATTTTGAAAAAATCGGCCAGCAGAGCGGCTCCACGGTCATGTTTTTGGAGGTGCTTACGGAATGCGGGTGTGCGCGCTACTTCCTTCGTAGTTGCGGTGGAATAATAGCGTCAGAAACTAAGTCGATGCTTTGTACATCATACATAATTGGTTATACATATTTTAGGCAGAGGTAAAACTCAGGTACATAAAATGGGGAGGCATTAAAGTCAATCGAATGGTGTTAGTCCCATCGAAATCAGCCGAGCGGTTCTCGAGAGCTCTGGGGGGGGACAGAATCTGCCCCCCCCCCCGCAGGTTTAAAGGGACAATGCCACCTTTAAAAAGTTATTCAAATGCACGCCGCTTGTGGTTGTTCAAAGTATAAAGTTTTGCGCCGAACCGAATATGACATTTGTTTTCTCACAAAGATGGCTCAATTTAATTAAAAGTCAAATTTTTAGTATTGGCCTGATGACGTCATATCAAGAGTTCGGGAAATAGAGAAATCCCTTCACGGTGCCAAATATATGTAATGTATTGCCAAATGCAAACAGTTGGCTATCATTCACATCTAGTAAAGAGTGATGACGTCATCGGCTTCAGAATCCCCGTTCAAATACACTTGGGACTGGGGATTGTTAAGATGGTTCAAACACAAACTCAAATTTATATGTTGATTCGACCCCGTAGTTGTTTAACTTATCCATACACAATTTTCAATGCCAAACACTCAAAATGGCTATCTGAACTCAATTATAATGTTTAAAGGGAGTGTGCCTACTTAACATTGGTCATGTGGAGTTGTTAGACACTAGCTGAGAAATATTTTTCTGAATTAGCCATGTGTTCATTTCCCCAGGGAATCACTTTAGTTCTGAGATATTCCAAGTCGCCAATCACATATGCAGTAGATTAATTATCAATTAGTCGCCAGAGAAGCTTTCGTCGCACTAGAAGCATGCTCTTAAATTACACCGCTAGCATATATTGTAGCTCTTTGGCCAGTGCGACCATTATAGTAAAAAACATCTTCGTACTCTGTTTATAGTGACGATCGTTTATGACGTTTTTAAACAAAACAAATGCAACAGAATATAAGTAAAAATTCAACTAAAGGACGTGAAGTTTATCGCCAACCAATAATCAAAGGCAATAGCTTCTTACCGTAATAAAAATATATTTGACATTTCAAGAGTAAGGCACACTCCCTTTAAGGTAGGCAGTGTTCCCTTTAACGTAATTCTGGCCGCCGCAGGAATAAGGCGTTCAAGAACAACCGGATTTGAAATCACCATGAAGTCCGTTTTTTTTTTTTTTTTAATTCCGCGCCTGTGGCCCAATATTCATCGTCAAAGTTCGGTATTTATTCCAGCCAATTGAGCTTGACGAGTCGCCACAACTACGCTACAAAAATAAATTAAAATTGCAGCCTTGTTCAACTTGGAAATAGTTATATTTTTTGCTTAAAGGGACACTCCCACCTTTAAAATGTGTCAAATTGTAGGTCGTTGTGGTGCAAAATATGAAGTGATGCTGCCCGAACACCGATTATGGACATTTTATGTTCTCACAAAACAGTGCTCAATTTCATTTAAAAAGGTTTAATTATTTGGCTGAATGACTGTCACATGCGGATTTTTTGTGAAAAAAATGAAAACCTTCACGCTGCCATAAAGTATGACTAGTGTATGCTAATGTATGGCCAAAGGTTTAAAACAAGTTCGACCTTGTAATCACATTAGTAAAGAGGAGACTCGACATGGCTCAGGGGCCACCATTCCAATACATTGGGCTGGGGATGTTACAGAGTTTCAAAAAACCAAAACTCGAATTTCTCTGTGATTTCGACCTCAGTGGTTGTTTAACTTATACCATTAATAATTTCCCATGCCAAGCACGCAAAATGGCTATCTCAACTCAAATTTTATGTTAAGGTGGGACAGTCCCTTTAAGCATCCTACCCAAATATATAATGTCAGAAAACATTTCATGTCTTATTATGCTTGATTTAAGCTCAATATTAGGCATGAAGGAAAGATTTTGCCCCGAAGGGTTTTTGAACTTTTACGAAGAGATTTTTAGCTCCAACTAATGATAACAAATTTCCCAACCGAAGTTTGTTTGGTATCGGATTGTTTACATTATTTTAAGGTACTCCTTGTCAGTGTACAGTGTTGTTTACAAATACGGAAATGTCTGAACTGCGCTCAATTTGGCGCTCAATCGCTGCCATGTTTTCTAGTGGTGTGTAGAAATCGCAAACCGTTTTTATATTATTATGAAAAATTGAATAAATTATTGTTTTTGGATTTGCGCTGCTTTGGTGAGCATAAGAGGATGATTTAAAATAGTACTTAGTCTCTTAGACTTGATTTAGCATGTTTTTGCGATGTCATCCGGAAGAGGCAGTGTCCCTTTAATCCGCCTCACTCTGTTCTGGCATGATATATGATAAAAATTGTCACCAATGTCGCCGACGTGTGGTTCTATTCGGCCCCCACACGCGTCACGTTCCTCAACAACGCTCCACGTGCGCCTAACGTCTATCGTCCCTGAACAGCTTGCACTTGCTGTAACTGGGGGGGGGGGGTACGGGAGTCCCTGTCAGCCTGATCCGTAGACAATGGGCCGTCGTGTACAGCGGACACACACAGCGGACTGTGTAGTTGACATCTATATGGATGGTTTTATAATATTTATATGATCATTGCGATTCAGCATCATCTCATATAGTAAACCGTATCTCTCACTTTATTTTGAGAATATTTATTGCACTTGTATCTTGTTATGGACGCATACTTTATATTTTTTATTGTTGACATAAGTAACGGTCACATAAAAATCACAAATGAAATATCTTCTAAATCTCATTACTCGGGCATTTGAATATCATGAGATAAACACGAACGTTTGATTCCTGTTTATCTGCTCCTTGTAATATTCTATTTTATATAAGAAAGTAATAATTTGTGATTCCCAGGTGGCGTCACTCTCCGCTGTGTCCACTGCGACTTTGCGTGTCTGCAACAGGGTCATCTAGACAGACACGTGAAGCAGCGTCACAGCCACATCGGCAGGGACGGCAGACACATGTGTAAATTGTGCGAGTACTCCACAGACAGTACGACTAACATGAGAAACCATCTTGTCACACACACGGGAGAGCGGCCACACCGCTGTGAAGACTGCGGGAAGACGTTTTCTCAGCTCAGTAGTATGACGCGTCACCGGCACATACACAGTAATGAGAGTCATCCGCACAGGTGTGACGTCTGCGGTAAGGCATTCACACAAAGCGGTGATCTGACGAGACACAGACGTATCCACACCGGTGAGAAGTTCCACGAGTGTGACCAGTGTGGCGCCACGTATCACCGGCTGTTAAGTTACACTAGACATATGATGTCTCACAATGGCGTGAAGGCGCACAGGTGTCAGGTGTGCTCGGCACGGTTCGTTATACGGCCAGACCTCACCAGACACATGCGGACACACACAGGAGACCGGCCGTACAGCTGCTCCTTCTGTGCGCCCCGGTTACCCCCAGCGCATTCCACATGAACAAGCACGTCATCCGAACACACACACACGACTACAGACACCGGTGTGGCCGGTGTGGTAAGGGCTTTATTACACCCGGTGAACTGAAGAAGCATGTCGACATGTGTTCGGTAGCCAACTGATGTACACTATACTATGATACGTATCGACTTATCGAGACAGTGACGGCATTAGTTATTGCATGCTGTGACGCAGTCGTTTATATAACGAGAATTAGGTGTGTCGAACGGTTCTGTTACTGCGTCGGTGCAATGTGTATGATTGGTTTGTGACCGGTGCGAATTGATTTATTATCGGAATGACAGATGATATAATCACTTTGTCCTCGTGTATGCAAGGTGAACGTGTGATTTGAATGAACTTCGCCCAATTGCTATGTGTTGAAAATGGATAAATACATTGTTAGCTTTATACCGTATTCCTAGCTGTGTTGCTTTTAGTGCCGCCTTACGCATATTGGTACATACGCAAGGCCGATAGCAGCATTCGTCCAGAGGCCCTTAATGAATCAGAGTTTGAGCACGTATAGGGAAACCGATACATAAGCTACAGTTATGTTCTCGACAAACACCAAGTGTATACAACTAAGACTGCTATACCTCTCGCTGTTTATACTATGTCAGACCTTCATACGTGGATTACAGCCTCGGTACATTAACCTGCATTATGTTTGTTTGTTTCAGTCAGGTGTACCGTATCCCAAACTACCGCTGTTTCAGTGTGGAATGAAGGTGAAATTGTGCGAGTACTCCACAGACAGTACGACTCACATGGAATACATCTGTCTCACACCCACGGGAGAGCGGCACACTCGCTTGATGACTGCTAGGGAAAGACGTGTTACTCAGCTCGGTAGTCTGTACCGCGTCACTGTCACAACACAGTTGTCGGAGAAGCCGTACAGCTGTGACGTCTGCGGTAAGGCGTTCACAGAGGTTAGTATTCTGACGAGACACCAACGTATCCACACCGATGAGAAGATCCACGAGTGTGACCAGTCAGTGTGGCGCAACGTATAATCGGCTGTTAAGTTACACCAGACATATGATGTCTCACAATGGCGTGAAGGTGCACGGGTGCAAGGTGTGCTCGGCATGGTTCTTTACAACGAAGCACCTCACTGACCACATGCGGACACATTCGGGGGAACGACCGTACAGCTGCTTCTTCTGTGCGGCCCGGTTCTCCCGAAAGTCGCACACGAAGAGCCACGTCATCACCGTCCACACGCACAACTACAGACATCGGTGTGGCCGCTGTGGCAAGGGCTTTGTTGCACCTAGTGAACTCAAGATGCATGTCGACAAATGTTCGGTAGCCAACTGATGTACACTAACTGATATGCGGATCAACTTATTGAGACACTGACGACATCAGTTATGGCATGCTGTGACGCAATCGTTTTTATTTAAATGGAGTGTGCCTACTCTTTTGGAATGTCATATATTTTTATTTCGGTGAGAAGCTATTTCTTTTATTATTGGATACGATAAATTTCACGTCTGGAGCCCCTTTAGTTGAATTTTGTATTTACTATACTCTGTTTTGCATATTGCTTTGTTTCAATATCCATAAACGATCGCCACTATAAGCAGAGTTAAAAATATGTTATTTAGAATGGCGCACCTAAGACGAACTTCCCATACGAACAATGTAAAATGGCCACCGGTACTAACCGAGGTTTCTGTTCGGCAGCTGCTATCAGCCAAGCTTGAGCTGTTTTCTATTGTGCAGCAAATGCCATACGATATATGCTGGATCAATGTAATCGTTAGGGCAGTGCCTAGTAGCGAAAGCCTCTCTGGCGAATACCGATATTTTTTATTACATACTGATCTTGGCGAATTTGCATCTCAGCAACTAGATTGAATCTGGAGAAATGTTGTCATGGGTAAATACAGAAAAAATAATATATAGACTAGTGTCAACAACTCCACATGAGCGATGTGAGTAGGCACACTCCCTTTAACGATGATGATGTGCCTGGAACCGTTCGGTTGTTACGTCGATCCAGTAGGTGTGATTACTTTGTGGTTGGTGCGAATTGATTTGTTATCGAAATGTCAGGTTATAAGATCAATTTGGCCTCGTGTACGCTAGGTAAACGTCTGAATTTAATGCAAATTATTGCATTGTTGTGTGTTAAAAATGAAATACATCCTGAGCAGTTGAAGTATTTACTTGTGTTGCTCTTAGTGCCGCCTTACGTATAGTGGTAATTGGTATGTTCGCAAGGCCAATAGCAGCATTCGTTCACGGGCCCTGAACAAATCAGGAAAGGGCTAAAATAATGAAGCTTAAATGGTTGCACCGTTTTTTTTTGCCTTCTTATAGCATGCATAATCATATATACACACGAATGCTTTGCCTTGGTAAATATCATGCATTGTGTTGTTGTTGCAGCCAGGAGTTCCGTATGATCGTATTCAATACCTGTCAGCGTCTGATTACTATTTTCTATGCCGTAGATTTTGTTTCGGACAATGAGGTCATTATTGAGCTATAGAGAGCTATAGAGACAACATTTACGCTTGTTAAAGATGTAGCACAATATTTTCGGACAATTTCGGTGACTTGAATACTAATAATTATTTTACTATCGTTCTCGTAGCGGATACTCCAGCCAAGGTTCGAGAAATACAAGTTCTTTTTCTTTCATGAAGCGGTCGTCTGCGTGTGGTGTCGACGGCGTCAACATCCGCATGGTGTGGATGACCTTTACGCTGGTCGGTCAGTGCTCCTGTCATTGGTTACTCCTGCATATCCAACTTCCGACGTCTCCTCTAGTCCTGGAAGACACTCACGTTCAATCCATCCTTTAAATATGGTGTTATCCACCGATCCTTCAGACTACCGTCCCATCTCCAATCGCCCCGTCATTGCCAAGATCCTGGAGCGCGCTGTTCATCAGCAGCTCTACAACTACCTGTCTCACCTCTCCTGTCGCCCACTCAGCACGGGTTTCGTCCTTGTCAATCCACTGATACCGCGCTGATCTCCATCTCCGACTACATTCTATCCGCTGCTGACCATGGAGAAGTGACCCTTCTCTGCCTCCTGGATTTGAGCAAATGTCGTTGAATCGTGATAGATCCACTCGAACTCTTCTCTGTCTTAAATTGTCTTCACAGGAATCGATACCTCCTTTGGTTTCTAGCTACCTAATCCGGTCAGAATCAACCCAGATGTCTATGCCTCACTGACAGTCCCGTGGCCGTCACCGGACGACTTCCAAACCGCTGCCCAACAGCATTGGCGTTTTTCAAGGTTCTGCTCTCGGTCCGCTTCTCTACTCAGTCTTCGCCAACGACCTCAGTCTTTTTGCTGAAGACGCAGTGGTCGCACAGTTTGCAGACGACACGCAAATTTTAGTCAGTGGTAAAAAAGACGATATCCTAATAGCGTCGTCAGCGAAATGGAAAAAAGTTTAGGCCTCTTTAGATATCTGGTTTCACGCAAATGGTCTCAAAGTTAACACCGCAAAAACTCAGCTCATGCTGCTGGGCAGTCCCCAAAATTTATGCACTATCTCGGATGTCACCGTTAAATTCCGCGATCACGACCTGCAGCCCGTCTCGGAAACAAAAAACTTGGGTGTGACCTTCGATCGGACTCTAAATTGGGATGCCCATGTCTCCACCGTAACACACCGCTGCTTCGGGATTCTGAGTGGTATATCACATCTAAGGGGACACCTGCCGCCAACCGTCATCTCCGCACTGATCCGAACGCCCTTGCTCTTCTCCCAAATTCGCTACTGCCTCTCGGTTTATGGCAACGGCACTCAAAAGAACTTCTCTCGGATCCAGAAAATTATTAACTGCGCCGCCAGTCATTTTCGGGCGCAAAAAGTTTCACCACGTCTCGGCCCTGATTCGAAGACTAGGTTAGCTNATATAACAAAGTAATTATTTGTGATTCCCAGGTGGCGTCACTCTCCGCTGTGTCCACTGCGACTTTGCGTGTCTGCGACAGGGTCATCTAGACAGACATGTGAAGCAGCGTCACAGCCACACCGGCAGTGACGGCAGACACAAGTGTGAATTGTGCGAGTACTCCACAGACAGTACGACTCACATGAGAAACCATCTTGTCACACACACGGGAGAGCGGCCACACCGCTGTGATGACTGCGGGAAGACGTTTACTCAGCTCGGTAGTATGACGCGTCACTGTCACAAACACAGTGGCGAGAAGCCGTACAGCTGTGACGTCTGCGGTAAGGCGTTCACAGGGTTAGTCAATCTCTGAAAGGACACAAAGGTATCCACACCGGTGTGAATGTCATCACAAATGGCGTGAAGGCGCACAGGTGTCAGGTGTCTCGCACGNTCGTCCGGGCTGTCCCCCGGCGCCCGGCGAGTATGAAGGTGCAACCCGTGGGGCGCGCTTCTGGCGTTCTGGCGGGGGGAGGGCCACAGCCCCTGCGGCCACCCTCTGGATCCGCCACACAAAAATAAAAATAGAGACCACAAATTTTGTCGTCAGTCCCTGCATGTTATTCTTGTGTTTCGAGAACTGATGCTAGTTTAAATAAGAGATCTGCACTGAGATCCCAAATCCTGAAGCATTTTACCCTAAGGGATCCAGGATGATCCAACATCTTCATGCATTTTATGCCAAGGGATTCACTGGGATCCCAGATCTAACTTCGGGGTCCAGATGCAACTATGCAAGTCTGGTGCATACATGCACTGTCAAAAATAAAACACTGAAATAAAAGGCATTTAGTCAATATGAAGCAATAGCGGGCATCTGAATTTTAATCACATAAAATGTATATTTTGTCGTCATGGAGGCGAAATTCGATAAACATGGTAATGCTGAAAATTGTGTGGTAGAATACTGGATAACCTCAAACTGACATTTAGGAATAGGTACCAATACACGTCGAAAACTAATGAAAAGGAAATAGGTCAATACGTCCTTGAACAAGATAGCAGAATTATATCGTGTCCAGAAAAGAAGATGGTATAAGAAGGTACCATTCATTCACTACGCTAATTTGGTTCGCCATGAACCAAACAAAAATCGGAATTAGTCGGTTACGGATTTCCGAAAGCGTAGGTAGTAATCGTGACCCGGTATCGGCCCGGGTGTTGCCATTGGGTACACCGTCACTCACTGTGGCACTGATCACACTCATTGGCACTGCGCCACGTCACTCACTGTGGCACTGATCACACTCCTTGGCACTGCCCGCGAACGTCACGCCCTATTGTGGCTGAGTCACTATCCTTGGCATTCTGCGCCACTTCACCGCCTGTGGGCATGTCACCTCCTTGGGACTTGCGCACGTATCCACTGTGGCCATGTATTCACACTCTTGGCACTTGCGCCACGGTTACCTGTCACTTGTGGCAATGATCACAACTCCCTTGGCATCGCCACCTTCACCACATGTGGCACTGATCTACACTCCTTGGACCTGCGCCACGTTCCCCTGTGGCACTGAATCAACTCCTTGGCACTGCGCATCTCACCCATCTGTGGATCTGATCACACTCTTGGCACTGCGGCGCACGTCACCCACTGTGGCACAGATACACTCTTGGCACTGCGCACGTCACCACGTGGCACTTGATCACACTCCATTGGCACTGCGACCACGGTCACCCACTGTGGCATCCTGATTACACTCCTTGGCACTGCAACTCCGTCACCGCATGTGGCAACTGATGCACACTCCTTGGCAACTGCGCCCAGTCACCACTGATTCACACTCCTTGGCACTGCGCCACGTCACCCACTGTGCGCACTGTTACTACTCCTTGGCACTGCTATCCACGTCACCCACTGTGGCACTGATTAACACTCCTTGGGCACTGCGCACCTCACACTGTGGCACTGTTATCACACTCCTTGGCTGCACCACGTCACCCATCTGTGGCACTGATCACACTCCTTGCATTGCGCCAGCGTCACCACTTGGCACGATCACAACTCTGGGAGTCGGCCACGTCACCCATGTGGGCACTGATACATAAGAAATCTCTCTTGGCACTTCGCACAGTCACCTCACTGGTGGCACCTGATAACGTCCTTGGCACTGCGCAGTCACCCATGTGGCAGCTGATCAACTCCTTGGCACTGCGCCAGCGTCACCACTGATCAGCACTTTCGGCATGCGCATACTTGAGTAGGTGCCGTTTGAGCTGTCGTACGGTGCGGCTTTCCTTGTTTGTAGTTGTGGAGTCAAGGTCGGTGGGGGTAGCTGAGTAGAGTGGTCATAGGTCGGGTCTGAGAGGGTCCGGTCGCGGGCAGGGGAGAGTGTGAACGCACGGGCCGACGTGGGAATGAGCGATTGGTCGCGGCGATATAGGCCGGCGTTAAACTCCCAGATGAGGGGGCTGGCCGCGCACGGGAGAGAGGATGTGGGACTCTCCGGGACAGCGTTGATGAGAGTGAGGTGGGTCCGAGGGCATGGGCCTTCCGGGCCTTCTGTTTGGGGTCAACGTTTCGGAGGGGGGGGGGGTGTTTACTCTGTTTGCTACGTGGAAATATTAATTGGTTATGCAGGGTAAGTTAGTTATCAGGTTGGGGTTAAAAGAGTAGGCTGACCGAAGGTTTGTTAAAATGCGGTTTAATAATATGTTGTGTTGGTAAGACGGATGTTCAGTGGAGGAGTTGAGTATGAACGAGACGGAATAGGTAATCAAGGAGGGAAAGAACGTGCAAGTTGCGCAACAGGCGTGACTTGAGTGAGGCCTTTTACTCGTGACCCCGGAGGTTACGTTAGGTTCCCTGGGGATAACGCTAACTTACGCGAGTGCTTGGGCGAGCTTTCTACAGCTTTGTTACACCATGCGAAGATGCTTGCTTGCTTGTAGGGTGGAAGCCGTTGGCAGTGGGCTTCTGGCTTCTGGTCCGGGAAACGGCTTAAGCTTGGCTGTCACTGAGGCGCAGGGGTAGGCCAGAGGTGAGAATAGCACGCGTAAAAGCCCCACACAGTGACTGTCTTTTGGGATCGTCAGTCGTGAGCATTTTAGTTGTAAGACGTATGACGTTAAGCGTCATTAAGATGTAACACCTGCCTGAAAGGCTGAGGTAAGCTTCCCATTGACATGATAAGTTATGCAAATACAATGCAGTAACAGCGAAAGCATTCATTAAGTTAGAGTATTATTGAAGCAACAATATTTGAACGATCATATATATTTATATGTACATCCAGGGGTGGCGCCACCGGGGGGCTGGGGGGACGCGTCCCCCTATCCTCAGATAGTGGGGTACAGGCGTCGTCACCGGGGGAGCCTGGGGGAGCCGGGCATCTCCAGGTGCGCTCAAAGCTCTCTTCGCCCCCAGTTTACAGGATTTTAACATTAGGCCTATGGCGCCGGCTCCCCCAGAACCCTCGCTGGCTTCCTTATATCCCTTGGTTGACCCTCTCACTTGAAATATTGCGGCGACGCCCCTGCCCCTATCCCAGCAACCTTTATATGAAAAAATGCTCTCCGTGTAGAATGTAGATGCTTTCCTTTATGTTTAAGAAAAACATGTCAAATTTCAAATTTAATCAAATTTGGTGACATTGTATACCTACATAAGTGCATGACAGTCCTGAGACCAGAAACTTAATAAGAACATTTGTGTATAACGACACTGCCGCCTCATCTAACTGCAATAGGGTTAGCTTCTGTGCTGTTTGGTCACAGGTGGTTAAAGGGAATGTTTCACTTCTCTGAAAGTTGTTCAATGTACGCCGCTTGTGGTGCAAAATATGAAGTAATTGCTGCCGAACACGATTCTGACATTTGTTTCTCACAAACAGTGCTCAATTTCATGAGAAACTAAGTTTTAGTTTTGGGCTGATGACGTCATATGAACATAGGCGGATCCAGAAAGTGTGATTTTGACAGTTTGGGGGGGCAAATTCCAAAAATTATCGCATAATTCTGAAAACTCATCGAATTTCGCCTGCTTATGTATCAATAACTGATTTAAAACAAACTTTCTCTAGTAAAAGTTGCTTAGTTTTACGACAAACTCAGGAAATGTGTCAATTTGTGCGTTTATGGGTGTTTAGGGGGCCATGGCCACTTTTGGCCCCCTGGATCCGCCTTGCATAATGAAGGCAATTGTATGGAAATAGAAAAAAAAATCAACGCTGCCAATATGTATGACTAGTGTATGGCTAAATGTATAGCCAAAATGTTAACCAGTCTAACTTTTAAATCAAAGCATTTGATAAAAAGGGGATGACGACTTCGGCTTTAAAGTCGGCTACCCTAATACACTAGGGCCTTATTTTTTGGCAGATGTCAAAAACCAAACTATATTTTACTTTCGATTAGACCTCTGTGGGGTGTTTTAACTTCTACAATACTTATTTCAATGGAATTCCAACAACTTGGCCATCTCAACTCAAATCTTATGTTAATGTGAAACATTCCCTTTAACGGGACTTTGTTCAAGGGGCGACACCTTTCTGAAGGAGCGGAACCTTTCTGAAGGGGCGGCATCTTCTGAGGGTCGACACCTGCTTAAGGGGAGGCACCTGGCTGAAGGGGCGGCAACCGGTTGAGGGGCGGCATATTTTTATGGGCAACACCTGGCTGTAGGGTTTCACCTGGCTGAAGAGGCGACCCCTGGCTAAAAGGGCGGCATCTTTTGAGGGACGGCACCTGACTTGGGTGGCGTCCCGTCAGTGGCGGCACCTGGATATTGGACAGCGCCTCGTCGAGGGCGGCACTTTGGCGGGGATGACACACTGGGACGTCCACAAAAGTGGTCCGACAAGTCTGAATAGTGTGTTAGGCGTCGACAGCCCTGATCGTGGTCGCATTCGAAGGCTTTGGACGGAAAGTATGACCCATAAACTAAAATACCTTGATTTTTACCTTTGACCTGACCGTGACCTGGTATGTGACCTCAATTTGACATTTTCGAACGTGCCTTAGATCCATCTTATTGAGCGCTTACGAATGCCGCCTTGTGCGTCTCGCTGTGATAATTGGTTCGGAAGATAACCAGGGGGCGTTTAACGCCCCCCCCCCCCCAGTCAATGCTGTTCAAGATTATCATACCCGGGTCATTACCATGCCGAAGCAATGTAAAAAGCAATTAAGCGGCGTGAGTGTGGTATTTTCCGCATTATGCAACTGGCATACCGCACGGCGACATATGGTAAAATACTTACTAAACTCTGCTGTGTATGTAGACTATTTGTGGATCTGCGGCGTTTTTCAAAATTACTGCGACTCGCTTGCCGGCTCGTCAGTAAATTTCAAAAAACGCCTCGATCACAAACATCTACAATACCACCATCGTTCAGTAGTGCTTAATCCCATATAGCTATATATATTTATCATAATATATATGACACGTAAAGGTGAGTTGAATCGAAGTCTTGGGCCCCCCCCCCCCCCCTAGGCCCGAGAGACAGACGGGTGCACCCCTTGTGATCAGAGTGCACCCCTTGGCGCAACTCTGTGCACCCCCTGTACTTAAGTTATAGAGTTTTCCTGGGTTCTGAACTCGTGTCAGTGTGCATCCTCTGGGATTTCCTTGTCCTCGTCCTTGTGCATCCTCTGGGATTTTGGGCTGGCTACGGGCCTGCCCCCACCATGTCAAAATCAAATCCGCCGCCACTGGACAGCATGGACGACAGACAGCGCCGAATCCCCCGGAATTGGAAGGACAACATTCATCGGTGTCATCGCATTTTTTTAACGAGGCGGAATTTCGCAGAAGATCCCCCAGTAGATCCCTCTAGATCCGCGCCTTCACGAGAAGGCTTATGACTTATCCGGTACCATCTGTATAATGTATATCTCTTCTCCGTGATTATATTTTAGGTAAACAATATTTTTCCTTTAAAATATGGCAGCTCTTGTACTCATGGTGAGTTTACGTGAAAGAGATATCAGTTGGAAACCACTGACATCCATTACTACCTAGACCGCCGACTCCCGCGCCGCATACGCCGGGCCCGTTCCCACACTGTGCCAGCTGCTGGGGGGCAGAAAATCGCGAGCGCCATAGGAGCTAATGTATAAATGGCAAACTTTAACGGGGCCCTGACTGAGCTGCGCGTAATAAAATATGGTGTAAAGTAAGTATCATATTATTCGCTGGAGATTCTAGATTTGACGCCAACAAAAATTTGTCATTTATATTAAATTTGAATTTATACATTAGTCTATGGCGCTGTTTGCCCCGCCCCCCCACCAGTAGTGTTTGTGGCCTAGTACGCAGTGTCGGCACGGCCGCCAGCTGGCGGTTGGCGGTCTAGGTAGTAATGGATGTCGGTGTTGGAAACACAGTAGGGAAATGCTCAAAAAATGGAGCGCTCCATTTTTTGAGTATATTGCATTGTAAGCGGACGCCGAAAATAGGTCGTTTTGAAATTGCTATTGCGTATTTCTTCGACCAGTTGACAACTGAGGGTTGCCATATATGTCGAGAAAAAACATCCAACTTTGCTTTAAGCTAGGTCACACCAAATAAACGATGTTATTATTGGCGGAAATCCGTTAATTACTTCGCTCCAATTTTGAAGTAACGGTCGTCGTCCGCTCAATAATTGGAGCGCACCAGCACGCCGCCGGCAGCTGTTGCTCCAAAATTAGAGCAGCGGCCGGCATGCACGCTCAATAATTGGAGCGCCTTTTTCCGGGGTGCGACTAGTTGTAGGTTCTGCAAACGTACAAAAGTTGTCTTCTGCGCATGCGCGGATGATTGGTCCTCCGATTCCGGAGATTCCGGATATTTGCGGTGGCGCCAAGGACGGTTGTCGGGGCAAATGGTATTAGTGTGTGCGTGCTTTCAAGCTTTGGCTCGCGCTTTTTTGTTTCCCCGACACATTATTAAACTTCAAGATGTCTGTCCTGCCACGTAATTGTGTGATATATCAGATTCCGTCGTAACAAAATTAATCCGACTCAAACTTTTTTTTAAAAAAATTTTATTAATGTATGGGCGCTGCAAAACCGGTGATTCACCGCCGGTCGCCGTAACGTAACGCCAACGTGCACCGCTGCTTTTCAATTTCTATCTTCGTTTGGCAGGCCGATGTTGAAACTTTGAGATAAGGCAATCTGTGACAAATTAAGCCCCAATGTATTTTTATGCGTCGAAATTTTTTTCATCCTAACGCCAAACTATTTTAAAATTTTGTGCGCGGCAAAGTTGACCGAATCTTTGGCTGCACGACCAAAGAACCTCATTTGAACGCTCCGCCACGACTTAAAATGGAGGGGATTGAGGAAAGCCGCGTGGTCGCCGGCGGTGGAAGCGTCAGGCAAAAAGCTGTTGGGCGGTTTGGTCAGGGGAATTTGGGGGATTATCGCTGGCTCAAGAATGGAGGACACGGTCCTCACCGTCCCCCCCCCCGAGGCATTTTAGTTTGAGCGATTTTTTCCCTAGCTCAGTCGCCCCCCCAAATATATATATATATATATATATATAAATAGAGAACTTATTCGCCCCTGAATAGTGATAACCCTAAAATAATAATTAAATTTAAATCATTGCAACCCAATTATGGGTAAGGAAAAATTTGTTCTAAGCCCACCTGGATAAGTAGAACTCTAATATGTTGCCACTTATTGCAGTTTGAGTTAACGAATGCCAATCAATATGCGCCTGGATCAGGGGGCAGCCCAATGGGGGTGGGGGGGGCAAAGGGGAACACGTAGCCCCTATTCGGCCGACTTTCATACTAAACATTTATTGGTGACGTCCCTGTTTGCAACTATGTAGGGCCTTGCAAAGTATACATAGTGGCCTAAATCCGGGGTGATAATTTTTCGCGATTGGGGGGGGGCCTTTGCCGATGGGTCTCCTGCTGGGGATGCTGTGCCGGGTGCCCCCTCAACCTCGTCCCCTAGTCGAAGGTATGGCTGCGTCTGATTGCGATATATTGTCAAAGCTACCCACAGGCCATAACAAGGATATATTCTCATCCTGTTTGACCGAGTTTTATGCCAAATCTTATTAAGATAAGTCCGAATCGGGGTCCACCCAACGGGGGAGGGGGAGCTTGTCCACAACATTTCCGGATTTTATAATTAGGCCCTAAATGGGTGTTGTATGGAAAGAATGGACTTCAAGAAATGCCTCCCCCCAACTTTCCGGAGGTGGCGTCGCATTTGAGTCGAGCATAGGTGGATTAGAACGGTTGGTTTTGGTATCTGTTGGGGTGGGGTGTGGGGGGGGGGGGAATCCAAAAAGTCTCGCACAATTCTTGAAACTCATCTGGACTTTGCTTGCTTAAGTAATGCAGTAAACTGATTTAATAACTAAATCTTATTCGTGAAAGTTGCTTAGATTTCCTACTATCTCAGGAATGTCAAATTTTGCGCCCGATTTAAGGTGGATTAGCAGGAAGGGGTCATGAACCCCGTGGTCCCCCTCCTGGATCCGCCAATGGAGTCTAATGCATTCAGCAAAGTCGATGACAAATTTTCAAAACGGCATTAATTTACATCGCTCAATTTGTGACGCGATTGCTATCTCAGTTTGACTAATCGACTGCAAACGAAGATAGACAATTGAGAGGAGCGTGACGTGGCGTTACCGTACGCAGCCGGCGGGAATCACCGGATGGTTAACTTGCCAGCCCATAATTTTTTAAAAAAGTTGGAGTCTGAATCACATTTTTTTTTACGACGGAATCTGATAGCATTCACAACAATTCGTGGCAGAACCAACCATCTTAAGTTAAATAATATGCCGGGAAACAAAAGAAGCGCGAGGCGCAGCTAAGCTTGAGGCATGCACACAACTACATGCCATTCTGCCCCGATACCGGCCCTGGCGCCACCGCTATTTTCGGTAATCTCCGGGAATCGAGGACCAAATCATCCGCGCATGCGCAATAGACAACTTTTGTACGTTTGTAAAACCTACAACTAGTCGCACCCTTTTTCCGAAGGCGCAGCCATTCCACTATAAATTGATACGTCATTAAATAATTTTGTGATTTTTATGACGTTGTACGCGGTATTTGAACTGAAATTGATGCAAACATACATGCAAATTAATGTTGACATAGTCACATAAGCTTCAATGTTAAATTGTAGCTCAGTTGGTAGAGCAGTGTTTTATCAAATTTAACCGGGTAGTGAGAGCGCGGATTCGAGCGCTCGCTAGGGGCCTGTTACAGTTGCGCCTGTTTTCTCCTCTAAGTTGCTCCAACTGCAACTGCTCTGTGTAAAATAATACGACCGGACCAAGTGGGAGCAGCTTTGAGGAGGTTAGAAGTGCGACGGGAACATGCCCTATTTGTCCTGGACCAGGATGGTGTGCGGCAGGTCTGCGGTAGCTGGCGGGGGACGTCGATGAGGTGTGCAGGAGAATAGGCGGATCCACGGGGACAGGGTCTTGCCCCGGCCCAGTAAAAACGACACTACTTCGCAACATTACGGCAATGGCAGTGCATTTTACGTTTGCCGGTTGGCTATGCCACCGGGGGAGGGTGATGTCTCACTCAACAACTTTGATTTGTAACAATACGCCTATGGGCGTTGCAAGGAAAGAACTAACTTCAGAGGGCGTCAGTCTTCCCCACCCTCCTCAATAATCGAAGCGTGGCGGATCGCCTCACAATAATTTCCACAACAGGAATTTCCTGATCCGACGGTCGGTGGTAGAAATGTACTGCAGGCTCCGTTTGGCGCTGGTTCTGACCTCTTCAATCCGTACTATCGAAATGATCGGACAATCCATTTACAATGGTTATGCGATGCCGATGCATCCACCTGAATATCCTCCACCGTCAGTCATTGAGTTCTGACGTAGCCTCATTCGAAACATCAAAACAAACTTACGGAACAGAGCAGCTCATGTGACGGTGACTGTAAAGCGCCAAAAATGAAACAATTTGTCGCGAATCACCATGTGCTATATATTTACACGCAGTCATGAATCACATCATCAAGACTTATCACAAGTGTCAGGTTAATACACAATGTACGATGCTCATATGCTCTCATACGATATCATATGCTCATACACAACACAATGCTTATGAAACAATGAAAAAACTTGCATCTTGGGTAATACTAGACCATGCACTTATCCTCGCAACGTGCACCATGGGTGGATCAAAGGATGAGTGGGTGCACGGGGTCATGGCCCACACAAAGTTACGGAACAGATCAGGTTATGAGGTGGGGTTTGTACAGCGCCGAAAATGAAACGATTTGTCGCAAATCACCATGTACACTAGATGTCCAAGTAGTCATGAACCACATCATCCAGTATCCATACCTATCACAAGCGTCAGGTTAATACATAATGTACGATGCGAAAATGACCGATAGAAATGTTGATAAACAATAAAAAAAAAGTAAAGGGAATATAGCACCTTGGGAAAAGTATGTAGAATGATGGAGAAGAATGCCCTGATTACGGTC